>MJUT01009346.1:104012-121552 GCA_002080005.1 Gigantidas platifrons | reverse complement strand
CATAGTGTTACTTAGAGTGTCATGTTAACATAGTGTTACTTAGAGTGTCATGTTAACAAAGTGTTACTTAGAGTGTCATGTTAACATAGTGTTACTTAGAGTGTCATGTTTGTAATAAACAACAGACGAAGATTGGCGGAAAGGCATTTAATAACATTCTGGAAGCAGTCAATAAACTTAATAATTACTTGTTTCAGACGCTTGGAAATTGATTTATAAAGGTCCAACGACTGACGCGATGTTTTGAACATGTTTTTGTAGTTCATGTTTGATTATATGCCACGCATTCTCTATAATATTAAGATCAAGGCTATGTGCTGGCCATTTCATGCCATGTAAATCAGTGTCTTCCATATACTCCTTCACTACCCGTGCCCTATGCACGGGGACATTATCATCTTGGAATACATAATTATCATCTGGGAATGACGTACAATAACGGGCCAAACATGGTTATCAATGACTTCAATATATATTTTTTAAATTTAATATTACGTCAACAACTGTCAAAGTACCCACTCCTTCATAATTTATGTAGACCCAGAACATCAAACTTACACGACAACCACGACCTGGATTCAATTATGGCGGGGTCAATTTCACGCCGGGTCGTAGCCAAATAAGTACGCGATTGTCCATTCCTAATTCTACCTTACATTCATCACAATAAATCACCTTCTTCTAGAAATCACTTACATGTTTGTGCCTATTCAATTTACATCATGCCAACCGTTTTTTGACATTGTAATCGTGAAATATGATGCAAATTTTTTGATAAGATTCATATCGAGCACTATACTCCGATTGAAAGTAAAAGTAGCTTCCTGGAATGGACGTCTTCTGTCAGATTTTACAACCCAGTAAATTTTCGAGTGTCCCACGGTGTCAACAAAGATTGCCTACCCGGTCTCTCCTCATTTCCCACAGTTCAACATTGTATAAAACGTTTTAAAACACCATATACTATTAAACCTCTCTATATATATGTATCTATGATTGGTCCGATGAGCTGTCACATGACTTTGACAATTGCTACGTTTTCTTCGACAACCCCAAAAATTCATCGTGCGAGGTAAATAATAGTATTGAAACCTTCCACAATCCCAAATTACCCCCGCTAGGTGGCGATAACCGCAAGCCGGAAATCGTATGTTTGTGTATGAAATATGGCAACTGCAGGTCGGTTTGCCGCTGGCTCAGAGGAAGAAATAGCAAAAATCCTCTCTGAAAAGGATGCCGAGAACACAAAACGTTCTACGAAATCTGCGGTCAAATGTTTGCAGCAGTATTTACTGAAAACAAATGCCGATAGCCTCAACCTTGATGACTATTCCCCTGAGAAGCTTGTCGTGTTGTTGACAAAATAAAAAAAATGTAAGTCTTAGAAACAGTTGTTCGGTTAATAAAACGATTATGGCCATCTTAGTCGATGGACATCCAGAATTGTCAACTTGTGAGTGTGGTTTTCCCTCGGGCTAAAGCCCACGGGGAAAACAACCCTCACAAGTTGAAAATTCTGGATGTCCACCTCCTAAGAGCCATAATTGTATATTGTCGGTAGCGGGTTTCCCGTTTGACGTGCTAATGTCGGTACTTTTCAGTCCTGCTTTGTGCAAAGCAGCAATTGTATTCTTCTCAAACAAAACAGTTGAACACGTTTTGGGGCCAAAATTGTAAACAAGGCAGACAACCCATAACTTCCAGTGAACTTTTGCCGTCATCTATCATGTCAATACGTTCATTTTTTTTTATATATAAAAAGAGAGATAACTCAAATTTAATAACAGAGAATTTCGCAACCAAACATTGACAACAAATATGGGATCGCAATGACGTCGGAAAACTTATCTTCACTTTCGGAAACGTTTTGTAAAAAGCATAAATAACAATAAATAACGAAGAGACAAATATGTTTTGGGATGGCGAGCTTACAAAACAGTCGGTCAACTTTAATAAACATTATTAAAGAAATGATTTACTTTCATGTCAACCGGTGAATAATTTGGATTTTACAACTCCTTTGTCAAACAAAATAAAGTCCTAAGATTCCTGTTCATATGGAGACATCTCATCAATCTAACAAATGTAAATACAGAACATCAGAAAAATATAACAATAAGTTCACACTATTACAAAAATAAACAAAATCTAAACCTTGCACGTGCGTGTCACATTTATTGACTAAGTAGTAATATCTTTTTTATCTATTTATTTTCTAAATTGTGTATTAAGAAAACAAAACTAGGCAGATGTTTAGAATATAGATTTAATAAGACTTTGGAGCTACCAAAGGGGTAATCATATTCCGTAAATCGAAGAACAGACAACACAATGGCAAAAAGAAAAAGTACAAAGGACAAACAAACAACGATCTACAAAACATACATATAAAACTAAAGATTGAGTAACACGAACCGCACTAAAACCCGTTCCTGCTCTACTAGTGGCACCCGTCGTTTTAATCTAGTTACAAATCCAAATTTCTTTACCCGTTGTAAGCTCTCGAATGTCTAAATTTTCCGCCATGTACCCGACCAGGTAGACGTTCAACCACAAAACACGTGTGTATTCCTAAGCGTACAGTTGGAAGTATTGACCCCTGTACCGAAAAGAAATTTATTGATTTAAACCCAAGCGGACAAGAACTTTGCCGTTAAGAATTTTACAGGATATATTAATGTAGTCCACCCTTAATATTAAAGTTGACACTCTGCTGTGGGCTGGAGGCTCAGAATCCCATCCAGTCACTTAAGTCAGTAAAATATCCGGGCAATACCTTTCATTTAAATCTCAAGTGGGCAGGCACTTTGCCGTTGGGAATTGTACAGGAGATATTTATAGATCCCAACCCAATATCGTGGTTGACATCTGACACCCTGATGTGGGGTTAAGGTGGAAAATTCCACCCAGACACTTAAGTCATTTATTGGTCGGAGCAAGAGACCTTTCATTTAAACACAAGTGGGCAAGAACTTTTCCGTTGGAATTTTACAGGAGATATTAATAGAGCCCACCTCTCCTACTATCACAGTTGACATTTGATACCCTGTTGTGGACTTGAGATGCGGAATCCCAACCATGCACTTATATAGTTTAAAGACAGGAGCTATACCCTTGACTTAAACCCCAAATGGGCAAGACCTTGTCGTTGGTAATTTTACATCAGCCACATTCGAGTCGCGCACACTTACCATCACACCAATTAGGAATAATAACGTTGTCATTTGTTATTATACACTTCATGACAAGTCTGCCGTGGCCTATGACACCCCGAGAAATAGAAATTACTCACCGAAGTTTTATTGGCAGACGGTACAATAACTTCTTTTTTTTTTTTTTTTTAAAATGATTCAAGGACATCCCTGGCTGGGATGATCTCTTGTTGGGGGATTACATTTCGAAATTTTATCACTTAGCAACAAACTGATAAATGAATTTGCTTGTATACAATAACACTGCCGCTCCTTTACAATCTTACCGAATTTCCTTATGTTTATCATCTTCAAATACCATTATGTGATGCAAGCGATAACAAACGTACTGTATGACGTTTAAATATAACTAAAGTAAAAATGTTTTCATCTTTGAAGTCATGGTCAATTACCGTTGTTTCGTAAGACGTGGTTAAATTTCCAGGGATGATTGTTTTATTTAAATCAAGAAACGAAGTGCAAACCCATTGCGTCCATGGTTCATTTCTACAATAAAAATATCTCATTAAAATATGCAAAATTTACGTGGTTAAATTTCCAGGGCTGATTGGTATCATATATACTAGTCAACAAAAGAAACGATACAAGGGTTCGATGCTCAATATTGTTTACATAGACAAAACAAAATCGACAAAAATCGTATGATTTAGATTCATATGGGAATAACAAATAAGGCAACATCAAAAAAATTATCAGCATCATTATCAGAACAAATCAGGGACAGACAGAAATTGTCACGCAGAATGGAGATTTGCGGAGTTCAGTAACGTGTGTGACAACCTCTTGCATCAACGACAGCTTCGCATCTCTGACGTATAGAACCAATCAATCGTTAGATAAAGGCTTGTGGGATGCTGTTCCACTGGTGCACAAGTGCGTCACACAGCTCCTGTAGTATTTCCGGGGGATTTTGACGGCGATGAACACATCTACCGAGTTCATCACATAAATGTTCAATTGGTGACAGATCCGGTGGTAATGCTGGCCAAGGAGGAACACGGACCTGATTCTAGTTCAGAAAGTCTTGACAAACACGAGCCACGTGACATCATGCATTGTCATGTTGAAAGACGTGATCACAGTTTCTCTGTAGCAGAAAGGACAGAACTATATGATCAAGAATATTGTATCTGTATTTTACGGCATTCAATGTTCCTTGAACAATTTTGACCTGAGTGCGACCATCATGACAAATTCCAGCACAGACCTTAACACTTCAGGCTAAAAAAAACGGTCGGACTCATACACACACTGGTCGGTAAAACGTTACCCACGCCTGCGGTACACACGATTAAGTCCATCGCTAAAACGATGCGAAAATCGGGATTCATCGATAAAAAGGATGTGTTGCCAGGTGTGAAGCCTCCAACGACGGTGTGCACGAGCCGAAGCCAATCTCGCGGTCCTATGGCACTGTTTTATAATTCGTCTTACCAGCGGACGCCTATCTCGGAGTCCAGATTCACGTAGTTGTGTGCGATCAGTCGGATGTTTGCCAGACCAGATGCTCTACGGGCAGTGTCCTCAGCCGTTATCATACTGTTCTGGAGGTGAATGAGGCAAACATATCTGTCTTGACGTTGTGAAGTCAAACGCGGCCTGCCGCTACGGGGTCTGTCATTTCTCCTACCTTTTTGTCGACGACGAATCATTAGCCTTGAAATGGTTATTCTAGACACATCAAAGTGGTATGCAACGGCCTGGTGAGTCATTCCAGTTTGAACCATACCCACCACTCGTTCACGGTCATTTTGACGAAGCCATGGCATCGACGTTCTTGTGAAAATTCTAATTTTCAGAATGTCAAATTGTTTACCTTTGTTGACAGCACAATTAATGATCGCAGGTGATTTAAATGCCTAATTCGATCATCGCAAACTCAATCATGGGACGGGAGATTGACTTTTCTAAAATTTTCCGTGACGGAATAGTATGTTCTTGTTTGTTTTGTGAGGATAGATGCGTTTCACGCAAACATTGACGTAAATGATAATAAACAATTGTTTTGGTTTTAACATACACATATATCCTAAAAAATCTTTGTATCGTTTCTTTTGTTGACTAGTATATAAATCAAGAAATGAAATGCCAAAACAAAAACATAAAAGAAAGAAAGAACGAAAAAACTCGTCCATATGGTTCATTTCTAAAGTCAAAATCGTGACTATCTCATTACATGCTAAAATCACGTTTCTATGCCAATCTCGTCACGACATCTCGCTAGCTAACTTGTTGCAATTTATAAAATACAAAGGATAGCTTATAGAAGGATGTCTAAAACACACTTTGTGTACATATTTTGGATGTTGATAATAACGTTACTGTCAGTTAATTCTAAATCGATATCTAACAATACTGAAAAAACACAAGATGATAGAATCATGGAGCTGGAAAATGCTGTCAGGATACTGGACAATAGAGTACAGCTGATGAACGAAACTACTCATAGAGGTATGTGATTTGTTTTATCATTTAATGATTAAGGCCACTGTAAAACAATATTTCAGGTATTTCGCTTAATGTTGGAGGAAATGGAGTTCCCTGATAAAACCACTGACCTACCGAAAATTATTGGAAAGCCAATGTTTTAAGAATCCTGGATCAGCAACTGAATTTCCATTGATACTTACATAAGGCAATATTGTTTGACCTATTTGTTCACCTTTATATTGGACAAGGTCAGGGAAAGATTGACCTTTAAATTTATAAATAGAATCACTCATGCAAAAAGTATTGAGTTAGCAAAATTAGAAGCCACTTTCACAATAGCTTTGCAGGGGTATTTTGTATAGACACACTTACTAAGCTATGTCTCTTTCATACCTTGACCTACACGTCTAAGTTGACAGTGAGGGCCGGTTAAAAACGAAACATAACGACAAAAGGGTGATTTCAGTTTTGCCATTGTGAACTTTCCATTTATATGTAGCAAAACATGCATATGGAGTATATGTCTCTCAGTTGATCCGATACCCTATAGTCTGTGGTTCCAATTATGATTTCCTTGAGGGTTTTAGTGTTTAAGTTGAGTCATCACTTGGAAAGTCTTACAGTAGCTACCATGACCTGGTTAATAAGCGTTTAAAGATACCAAAGGGGTAAACATAATCCGTAAATCGAAGAACACATTACCACTAATAATTACGAAATGTTTGTGTAACAAATAAACACGGATATGTTCTGTTTATCGTAATCGTTATCCGGTCCTTTTCTCATTTATGATTGTAACAAGGGTCCCCTTCGGTATCCCAAGCTTTTCTTAGTATTTCTGTTCTGGCTGCAAGATTCTTGAATAATTAGAATTACTTCCCTTTCTATGTAAAAGTGTTTGTTGTTGATCGTACAAATATTGCCAAAGCAGTGCTAAAACCCTTTTATCATTATCCTTGTGTAATACGTAGGTAAATACTTGATGATAGTACTTTACTTTGACCAATAACATTCTTTATAGTTACTACATGTTCTAAGCTACCAAACATTTGTATTGTATGGTTCAAGTGAGCAGTCATGTATTTTGTGTGTTAAGGGTATCGCCGCTGTCTCTTCCTATGATTTTGCTATTAGATTTTGGACTATTTCGACAGTGTGGTATTTTTCTATTAAATTTTGAACTATTCCGACAGTGTGGTATTTTTCTATTAGATTTCGAACTATTTCCGACAGTGTG
The DNA here is from genome assembly GCA_002080005.1 of Gigantidas platifrons. Lineage (NCBI taxonomy): Eukaryota > Metazoa > Mollusca > Bivalvia > Mytilida > Modiolidae > Gigantidas > Gigantidas platifrons. The sequence continues at coordinate 114,673 of MJUT01009346.1, read as the reverse complement.
GTATTTTTCTATTAGATTTTGAACTATTTCCGATAGTGTGGTATTTTTCTATTAGATTTGAAACTATTCCGACAGTGTGGTATTTCTCTATTAGATTTTGAACTATTTCCGACAGTGTGTTATTTTTCTGTTGAACTTTGAACTATTCCGACAGTGTGGTATTTTTCTGTTTGATTTTGAACTTTTCCGACAGTGTGGAATTTTTCTATGAGATTTTGAACTATTTCCGACAGTGTGGTATTTTTCTATTAGATATTGAACTATTTCGACAGTGTGGTATTTTTCTATTAGATTTTGAACTATTTCCGACAGTGTGGTATTTTTCTATTAGATTTTGAACTATTTCCGACAGTGTGGTATTTTTCTATTAGATTTTGAACTATTTCGACAGTGTGGTATTTTTGTTTTTGCTTTTCATTTTATCAGCTACTATGTTCAGCTTATATGTAAGGTAATATGATATATTTTTTCTCATAAGATGCCCCTCCCTGTATCAAACGTTGGTTTAATAAACATAGATATATATCTTATGGGGTATGACTAGATTTGATATGATACCATCTTCCGTTTCCCATATTTTTAGAGGGTCCGCTTGGGAAATCCCATCTACAATTTAACAATAAGACACATGCAAATCGATATATGGTTATGTTTACTTCCTTCGATCATCTATCTATATAGATTTACTTGCTTGCAGCCATATGGGAAAAAAAGGGGTATCATATCCCCGAGTCTCTATAATAGTTGAAGATAGGAGTAAACACCCATTTATGAGCATCTGTGATCTTGATGATCAATTAATAGTAAATGTAGAAAAAGTGAAAAATATTTTTTTTTCATCTTATTTTGTTAACGGCCAGCAAGAGCAGATTCACATTCATAGGTAGTCATTAGATACCATCATGATTTTATTTCCAGGAGATGGTCTTCCCTGTTGAAATCAAGCCAACCCCCCACCCCCCTCACCCACAAAGAAAAACCCCAAACAAAACAAAATAGGAGATCATTTCTAGAATTAAACCGAGGCTACCGGTTTTCTTTATCAATTCATTAATGTATTGTAATGAATGTTTTATATTGCAGATTTGTCTAATTCTGAACCAGTCATGTTTTATGCTACAACTAGAGAAGATGCATCGTATTCTTTTACTCTTGAGAAAAAGTCCACATTGGTTTTTGAAAGAGTAGTTATGAACATTGGAGGCCACTATAACAATATTGATGGAATATTCGTAGCCCCAAAGACAGGGATTTACTTATTTGCTTGGAACATCTGCACCAATGGGGCTAATTATGTAATGACATAGCTAATGGTGGACAATACAATGATTTCAAGGGCAGGAGATGACGAGGCCAGTGGTGATTATCACTCTGGATCAATGACGGCAGTGTGTAGAATGGACAAGAATAACCATGCCTGGATTAGAACGACTGCATTTGGGTCTAAAAATGTTTTCTTTACTCATTCGGAAGGCCCGCAGTCGTCCTTCATGGGTATTATAGTGCAAGGTTAATGAATTCGACAGAGAAAAACATTTGCTGGATGAAGAAAAAGTTAAATTGATAAAGATGTATTGGGAAGGTTTCATTTTAACATCAAATGTTTTTGTAAAAGTATGTCATATATTTGATGTTTTATTAATAAAATTGAAGCCAAAATATATCACACTGTCGGCACAGTTCTTACATCCTATAGAAAAATCTTAGAAAGAGGCAAAATCGGTAGCACAAAAATATATGACCTCTCCACCTCCTGCCTTGATAGAGGCACTTCAATAAAAAGTTGTGGAGTAAGACTAGTTTGATGGGCCCTAATTACCTCCCCTCTTACTGAAATGATACAATGATGCAAATGTTTTCTACATCAGAGTAAAATTACCAAACACAGAGCAATCTTCCAAAGGGAAATTCAAAGCTGATAAATCAGTAAACAGACAAAATCAGCCAACAACTGGGAAACTGGGAAACCGCAATGGCCCTGACTTGGTACAGGCATTTCTAAAGAAACGGTGGATTGAATCAGATTTTACGGCGCCAATCTCTCCCTTCCATTACGGTTCAAAGGTTCCGGTTGTCACTAAAACAGCATTTATAACAATACTGGAAAAAATAGGCAAAATAGTAGTCAAACAGTACTAAATTCAGTTAGGACGGCATCTAATATATCTCGTGAACCATCACCATCAATAAATATCAACCTTAAGATATCAAAATCATCTATAGTTAAATTTGTAACACTGTTTTCATTACAATGATATTTTTATTGTTGATATTGTCATTCTAATAGATTTTATTCCTGTTATATTGTTGCGTACTTTGGTTCTCGCTCTAGTTTTAAGTTTAAGGTGTGCGATTCTTATATGTCACAACAGCCACACAAGTCATACGTCAAACAAGTTGTGTTCATGATACCTCTGCTGATGGACTAGTAGTCTGTACTTCGACAGTGACATGGGAGGAGAAAATTAGTTTGAGAATAATTAATTTATTTAGGAACTGTAGATTTCAATAATAAAGATATCTAATAAACCATGTCAGTGCCAAAAAACTGAAACTGGTGATGTTCTTGGGTAATCAGAAAGGGCTTTACCTACACAATTCCAGAAAAAACGAGCTCACACTCTATATGTGATTAGAACATTGCTGAAAGTCAAGTGAGCAAGTTTTCAGCTATATTCAAGACAAGATCAAGCTCAACATTACAACAAAAAAAAATATAGAAATTAGGGAGGGATGGGGTGGCTAATCGGTACAATGATTATCGACTGCAACGGTAAACGTATGTAGAATTGGTTAGTGACGAAATAGACCGGTTTGAAAATATCAACGGGAAGTCAGAAACCGGTAATCGAAGGACATACATTGGCGAAAGGAAAAAGTAGAAGAAAAAAAAACGAAAAACCATACAAAACAATAAACAGAAACATAAAGATCGAACAACACGAACTTCACAAAAACCGTGGTGAACTCAGGAGCTCAGGAATGCATAACGTCAGGTGAGCAGGATTTCAGTTATATTCAAGACAAGATTAAACTCAACTATGGAAAAAAAATGAATAGAAATTAGGGAGGGAAGGGGGTAGCTTACCGGTACAACGACCATAGACTGCAACTGTAGCGTATGAAGAGTTGGTTAGTAACGTATATAGAGAGGGAAGGGGATGGCTAACCGGTACAACGACGATAGACTGCACCTGTAGCGTATGGAGAGGTGGTTAGTAACGTATATAGAGAGGGAAGAAGGGGTTGGCTAACCGGTACAACGATGATAGACTACAACTGTAACGTATGGAGAGGTGGTTAGTAACGTACATAGAGAGGGAAGGGGTGGCTTACCGGTACAAGGGTGATAGACTACTATTGTATCGTATGGAGAGGTGGTTAGTAACGTATATAGAGAGGGAAGTGGGTGGCTATCCGGTTCAACGATGATAGACTACAACTGTAACGGATGGAGAGGTGGCTGGTAACGTATATAGAGAGGGAAGGGGTGGCTTACCGGTACAACGATGATAGACTACAACTGTATCGTATGGAGAGGTGGTTAGTTACGTATATAGAGAGTGATGGGGTGGTTTACCGGTACAACGATGATAGTCTGCAACTGTAACGTATGGAGAGGTGGTTAGTAACGTATATAGAGGGAAGGGAGTGGCTAACCGGTACAACGATGATAGACTGCACCTGTAGCGTATGGAGAGGTGGTTAGTAACGTATATAGAAAGGGAAGGGGTGGCTTACCGGTACAACGATGATAGACTACAACTGTAACGTATGGAGAGGTGGTTAGTAACGTACATAGAGAGGGAAGGGGTGGCTTTCCGGTACAACGATGATAGTCTGCAACTGTAACGTATGGAGAGGTGGTTAGTAACGTATATAGAGGGAAGGGAGTGGCTAACCGGTACAACGATGATAAACTACAACTGTAGCGTATGGAGAGGTGGCTGGTAACGTATATAGAGAGGGAATGGGGTGGCTAACCGTTACAACGATGATAGACTACAACTGTAACGTATGGAGAGGTGGCTGGTAACGTATATAGAGATGTAATGGGGTGACTAACCGTTACAACGATGAGAGACTACAATTGTAACGTATGGAGAGGTGGTTAGTAACGTATATAGAGAGAGAAGGGGGTGGCTAACCGGTACAACGATGATAGACTGCAACTGTAGCGTATGGGGAGGTGGTTAGGAACGTATATAGAGAGTGATGGGGTGGCTTACCGGTACAACGATGATAAGCTGGAACTGTAACGTATGGAGAGGTGGTTAGTAACGTATATAGAGGAAAGGAGGTGGCTAACCGGTACAACGATGACAGACTACAATTGTAACGTATGGAGAGGTGGTTAGCAACGTATATAGAGAGGGAAGGGGTGGCTAACCGCTACCACGATGATAGACTACAACTGTAACGTATGGAGAGGTGGTTAGTAAGGTATATAGAAGGGAAGGGGGTGGTTATCCGGTACAACGATGATAGACTGCAACTGTAACGTATGGAGAGGTGGTTAGTAACGTATATAGAGAGTGAAGGGGGTGTCTAACCGTTACAACGATGATAGACTACAACTGTAACGTATGGAGAGGTGGTTAGTAACGTATGTAGAGAGGGAAGAGGGTAGCTTACCGGTACAACGATGATAGACTACAACTGTAGCGTATGGAGAGGTGGTTAGTACCGTATATAGAGTGGGAAGTGGGTGGCTTACCGGTACAACGATGATAGACTACAACTGTAACGTATGGAGAGTTGGTTAGTAACGTATATAGAGAAGGAAGGGTGTGGCTTACCGGTACAACGATGATAGACTACAACTGTAACGTATGGAGAGGTGGTTAGTAGCGTATATAGAGAGGGAAGGGGTGGCTAACCGGTACAACGACGATAGACTACAACTGTAACGTATGGAGAGTTGGTTAGTAACGAACAAAAAATGCTTGAAGATACAAATGGGGTAAAATTGGAGGACAGACAATACAATGCCCAAAAGAAAAAGAACAAACATCGATGCAGAACACATCACAGACGACTAAAGATCGAGGAAGACGAACGTCACAAAGAACGTGCTCGATATCTGACACCGCCATTGCAGAGGCTACAATGCGTTTATTCTTTTTTTTCTACATGTTACCCACTATGGACACTGTTCTGGCTCTCCATATTGTAACATGATGATCCCTCGTAGATAGGGCACCACTATTCACCACCGCGGGACGCGTTGTAGGTTGAGCCATGGGAATCTTCACCAATATCTAGTGTAACGTCATTGATGGTGTAATGGTTAGCCTTCTCACCCAGAGTGCGGAAGATCGTGGGATCGAGTCCCCATCGGGTCAAAGAAAAAACGGTAAAATTGGTATTTGTTGCTTTCCCGTTAAACACGCATCACTAAGGAGAAAGAACAAAGACTGGTTGGCTCTGAATCAGGATAACATGTCCGAGTGGAGAGACATATATATTCGCGGACTGTTGTTTGAGTGAACTAGCACTATAACATTCCAACTACGCTTGATGGTCTAGTACAAAGTGGATCTTGTCATCATTTCATTGAAAATGAACTTGTTCTCGCGATGATATAGCAGAAAATTGCTGATTTGGCGGTAATCAACAATCATTCACTCACTCCCCGATGACAATATTTATAAAGTTATTTTGTAAACATCAGATAACAACAATCGATGGCTACTAATATTTCGAATGAGAGAGAACATTCATGATGTTGACCAAAAGATGTGTGGATCATTATCTGCTCCTTGATTACCATTACTTCATCCAGACCAGACTGTCGAATAGCGTATCAACTGGGAAAAAACTCGTGTTCATCTTCTGTAGAAGGAAAAGGAAAAATGTTGGTACCCGAGAAAAAAAACCGCACAGGTTTGGTGTTCGTTGATGGTGTCTAACGCCACTTTCAGGAATATTTGTGTTCTAACATGGCGGTCAGTTTTATTGGTGGAGTAAACAGGGATACCTGTCGGAAATCACTTACAAACTTTATCACATAATGTTGTTTCGAGTACACCTTGATAAATTGAAGTCAAAATGTTATCAAAAAGGATTCTCAATTTTCCATTCGTATATACAAGACGAATCTTTCTGTATCAGTAGTATGCTTAATTTCAAGTAAACTTGGGTATATATTAATTTTAAATGATTACTATAGCTAGACTTGTTAAATACGAAACCATCATCAACATTTCGAAACCGGTATGGAAACAAGTAAATAAGTAAACAAGTAAACAAGTAGGGGTGCACAGTTTATACCCATTGGAATGCCACCTCCCAAGATGTAGTTTATCAAACAGTTAGGCATTTTATTAATGACACATTAATTTCTTTTATTCCAATAATCTGTGTTTTCGTGGTAATTACGTCTTTTCTCACTGAAAACTAAATTTACATTTGTATATTATACATTTAATATGTACATGTAATTGAAAGAAGATGTGGAATGTTTAGGTACTACATGTATACCAGTAGTGTATTGTTTTCTGGTCTCATTAGCATATAACAAGAACATACCAACAATACATGGTAGCTATTAAGATAACTGTATTGTATTTTAAGCTTTGTCGCCATCAATGACTGATTATACTGGGCTTACTTAGCGAGCAGTTGCGAAAAGACCGTTTTCGGCCCAACGTGGAGTTAAATAAAATATGCCCAAATATTAAGGCATATACCTCTACTTTATTATAATGTATTAAAAAGTTCAAACCACGCATGCGCAGGCCGTGTGGCCTTGTTTCATTTTGCTTGTGTGTACAATACTGTTTACAATGGGTGCAGCAATACAATCTTTTAGCAATCTGCCAAACAATATAGAAATTGTGTTTATCACAAGAGTAAGGTGGTGCAGTCATAATTTTATTCCGTAAAGTATGTACATACATACATAGACATGCATAATGTACAAATTCTATATTCAGGCAATTACGCATTTTACCCACAAAATATACCATTTTTTCTAATGTTCAATATGCCTTGTATGTGGAACCATATAGATTTTTTGCATGCATACTACCTATGATATAATTGATTTATGATATAATTATTAAGCGTGTTCCGAATGCAAGGCATAGTGAAAATTCAGTCAGAACAATGCCTTTGCTGGACATATTCCCATAGGCGCAATGCTAATCACATAGTGTAGGGAGGTCAAAAACCAAGTTTTTTCTCAATCACAAGCCAGAGTACCACATTATTATCATATATTCTGAAGACTAAACTGAATAGGCTTTAGAAATATAATGATGCCGCACAGTTTACTGGAGAAAAAAAATCAGTCTCCTTTTGGGCCATCTTAGCATCTTATCGCAACTCATTAAAACTTGCGGTTTTTGAATATGCCTTGCACGCGGAACCAGATAGATATTTTGCATGTACCCTTCTCATTAAGTACATGACGTATTGTATTAATGTCAAGCTGGTTCCGCGTGCAAGGCATAGTAAAAAATTAAGCTAAAAGGGGTCACTTGATTACATTTTACCATAGGCCTAATGGTAATGCAGAATAATAGTGGTGTAAACAGTCAACATATTTCTGAGTAGTACATCAATATTATATAAAAACTTTTCGTGTTTCAAAAACTTATAACATCGGCCTTTCGAAAAATAGTAATAAAGATATAGTTCTGTAAAACATAATTTTACACCCTCTCCTTGGGCAGATTTAGGACCTTATCGCAACCCATACTTTAAATACACTACAGTTGACTCCATTCTCATTAAATACAAAATAATGCTCTGATTGAGGTAATGATTTGGTCTATAAGAGAGCATTTGTATATTTCGGATTTGATTCTAAAATTATAATTTTTTTTAAGCTTTAATCGGACATATGGTTAATATGGACAGCAACGATATAACTGGAATATTATTGAAAGTGGCGCTAAACACCAGAAACCAACCAAGTCAACCTTTAATATTGACAAACGTGTCCATCTCATGCATTTTTTCATACTTTGTATAAAATGTAATTGTTTGTAAGAACTTGCGAATGTCTTAAATGCTATAACATTATCCTCTGATATAAAATATTACAAATAGAGTTCATACTTTGTATAGACTTTTGCTTGCAACAACTTGCAATACAATTATCCTCTGATTGCTTACAAGGTTCAAATATCTATAAATTGTAGAAAATTATACTCGAATTCTTTGTCCTATCAGTTGTTCTTGTGTTGAACGGGAGATAACTCAATTTAAAAACGGCAATATCGTGTAATTTTAAAGGAATTTTCAAATTGTCATTTGACATAAACTTGAACACCACGGAATAGTTGATGCCATCTACCGCCTTAAAACTGTGAGGATAAAATGTGATGGATTCAGAAGTAAGCCATTAGCATTTTTAAATTTAAATACACTACAGTTGACTCCATTCTCCTTAAATACAAAATAATGCTCTGATTGAGGTAAAGAGTGCATTTGTATATTTCGGATTTGATTCTAAAATTATACTTTTTTCAAGTTTTCACCGAACATATAGTTAATATGGACAGAAACGATATAACTGGAATATTATTGAGAGTGGCGCTAAGCACCAGAAACCAACCAAACCAACCTTTAATATTGACAAACGTGTCCATCTCATGAATTTTCCCATACTTTGTATAAACTGTAATTGCTTGTAAGAACTTGCGAATGTCTTAAATGCTATAAAATTATCCGCTGATATATAATATTACAAATAGTTTTCATAATTTGTATAAACTTTAATTGTTTGCAACAACTTGCTATACAGTTATCCTCTGATTGTATACAAGTTTCAAATATCTATCAATTGTAGAAAATTCCACTCGAATTATTAGTCCTATCAGTTGTTCTTGTGTTGAACGGGAGATAACTCATTTTAAAAACGCCAATATCGTGTAATTTTAGGAATTTGCAAATTGTCTATTGTCATAAACTTGAACACCACGGAATAGTTGATGTCTTTACCGCCTTAAAACTGTGAGGGTAAAGTGTTGTGGATTCAGAAGTAAAGCCATTAACATTAGGCGTTTTTCGCTACCTTTATAATCCAAAATTAAATAAAATCTCATAAAATTAGTTCTTGAGATAAGCGATGATCCTATCTTTGTTATATTGTATTACGTCAACATATTAAATTTTAAGAAAATACCAACGCCTTGGACAATTCGTTTTGAGGTAAGAATATTTTGGAAAAAACATATGATGATTCTGAAACGATAATACAGATTAACTCTAGAATTAATAAGATAAAAAGATGAATCACCGAAAAGAAAGCCAAACATTATATATAGGTTACGATCTTTAGTTTTATGTGTATGTTTTGTAGATGGTTGTTTGTCCTTTTGTACTTTTTCTGTTGGTCATTGTGTTGTCTGTTCTTCGATATACGGACAATAACGTTGCTGTTGGTCATATTACAGAAGATATTTATAGAATCCAACCCATATATTAAGTTGAAATTGTATACCCTGTTGTGGATTTCCGGTGTGGAATCCCAACAAGGCACATACGTCAGTTAAAGACCCATGCAATACCTTTGACCTAGACCCTTCGTGGACAATAACATTGCTGTTGGGAATATTATAGGAGATATTTATAGAACTCAACCCCAATATCCAAGTTGGAATTTGACACACTGTTGTGGGTTTGAGGTGCAGAATTCCACCCAGGCGCATAAGTCACTTACAGACCCTGACAATACCTTTTACTTAAGCCCTTAGTGATCAAGAACTCTGCCGTTTGGAATTTACAGGAGATATATATTGAGCCTAACTCTAAAATAAAATTTGAAATTTGACAATTTGAGGTGCAGAATCAGCTAAAGGCCTGGGCCTTTCACTTAAACCCAAAGTGCTCAAGAACTTTGCCGTTGTGAATTTTAAAGGATATATTCAAAGAGCAAACCACAAAATATCGAAGTTGACATTTGACACACTGCTGTGGCCTTGAGGTGCAGAATCTCACCCCGACACTTAAGTCAGTTAAAGGAGCGGACACTATTTTTGACTTAGACCCTAAGTGGGAACCCCTCCCCAATTTCGCAGTTGATATTTGACACCCAGCTGGTTTTTGTCTGTTCCGTATAGCATAAGATCATCACATGATAAATATGACAAAAGGTAGATGTTATGTAAGAGCCTCTGATTTAGGAATACTAGTGAGCAGGTGATTGTTGTTTAACGCCAAATGAGAAATTTTACAGCTATATCATGGCGAGAACAAGTTACATTCAACGGAATGATGATATCCAATTTGTGCTAGACCAACATGCTAAATAGGATCTTAATAGTGCTAGCTCACTGAAACAACAGTCTACGGGTAGACATGTCGGTACACTCGGACACATTATCTTGATTCAGGACAACTATTATTTGCCCTTACTGCATTAAGCTGTACGCTTACTTGAGCGCACGATCTACCGAATTCGAACTCGTGCACGCTAACCATCACACCAATTAGGAAAAAATACGTTATCATTTAATATTATGCTCTACTTGACAAGTCTGCCGTTCACAATGACACCCAAAGAAATAGTAATTACTCACCGAATTTTTATTGGCAGACAGTACAATAACTTATCTTTTTTTAACTAAAAGTGAGTCAAGGACATGCATGACTGGGTTGGTCTCTTGTTGGAGGATTACATTTAGAAATTTTATCAGTTAACAAAAAAC
>MJUT01009346.1:73679-84792 GCA_002080005.1 Gigantidas platifrons | reverse complement strand
AGATAAAAAGGAGATATTTCTGACTACAATAAATAGTAAGCATATTATTTTCCTCAAGATAGTTTAATTTGGCCAATCTTCAACAGAAGAAAAAAAAAACCTTGCCGATTTCTTATTGAAAATAAATAGAAGACGTGATCATTTATCATTCATTTCAACAAGTCTTATTAAGATTACTTTATCACATCTACTTTTGATTAATTAAAACCATTAGAGATGTATCTATTTACGATGATATATTTCTTGTATAATTGAATTTGAAAATGATAAAAATCAAGAAATTGGACTCTGAAATTAGTTAACACGTGTTTAACGTAACTACATTTGTTCTGTGAAAAACATAAATAAATAAATCCAAAGTTTTAAATCTAAATACTATTTTCTGATCTATCATTCATAAAAAAAATGATTGAAGTGTTGAAATTTGAGGTGAACTTAAAAGTTGGTTTTAATGTAAAAATAACTATATCATTTTCTATTTATTTAAGATTAAAGAGACGACACCAGAAGGTGTTAGAAAAGGAAGCAATTCTTCTTTTTATTGACGATTTTCTTGATGTTGATTTTTGATATTATGACCCCACCCCCATTTTACAGATGATGTAGCCTGGCGCCTGTTACTCCTGTAGGTGACTTCTCCGTTCTATACGATGACATCAATTGATACTGAATATAATGATCAATTAGTGATATACTATACCATGGGTAATTGATCATTTCTAATAGGGGCAGATAACAAGACCGACTTCAGATCATCTAAATTAATCTACCTTTAAATAAAATGAATTCAAAAGTGTGATAATAATATACTTAGTATCATAACCCGAGGAGTTCAGTGAAGATTCTATTGTCAACACAACTGACGAGGCTTTTGATCAAATTTGCTTTGGATATCACCCACTGAAGTGTTTCAAATTATCTTCTGTTTACTAACACACACCATCTCTTCATACATCAATGATTTTCAACAGTTTCCAATGAAAAGAAGGTAATTTATACGCCATTACACACCAATTTGTAATCTCACCAATAGTGACTTTCTGATTGGCTGACGTCATTTCCGGACTAGTGCATCTGGATCATAAAACTTTCAAAGAGATTCTGAATGGATACATTTGTTTAAAAGAGAGTAGAAAGAGTACTTCTAATAATTTCAGAAAAAAAAGTTAAATAATATTTGTTGTGGTTAGCTTTAAATAAAGTCAAATGAGTGAATATGCAACCTGTCCCGTTTTTATCAAGTGACAATTCTGCTTTTAGTAAGCTTCCAGCGTGCACAACGAGAAAGTCTGTGGAAAATTCAGAAGCTTCAAACTGTGAAAATATGTCGGAAAAACAACATAGTCCAAGTGAAAAAACTCCAACGTCTACTGGACTAAAACAAGTTCTAAAATTCAGTGTTGATTCCATAATGTCAGAAAGAGGACCTACAAACGATAGAGAAAATACGGAGTCACCAAATTCTGTGAGTTCTGAAGACAGTTTACAGGAACAATCCAGGATACCCAGTGCTACAATGGGGCCTTTCAGTATGGATGACATTTTAAATAAACAAACATTATGTAGAAATAATACAGTACCTCCTCATGGAGAAAACCGGTGGCAAAATTTCTATAACTCCTCATCATTCCCCTGGTTGTCAACCTCTGGTCTATCTCCACCAAAAGGTAAAATATATTTAACTCAGTTTTTGGTGAAGAAAATGTATAATAGTACAATTTTTCAATTTCATTTTTTAATATATAGTTTTATTCTTTGTTATTTCGAGTGCACAATATAGACATTCATTTATTAATGTCAAAAAAAAAAAGTGTATGTGCGGATTTATGGTAGCTCACAAAAAGGTACGGGTTTTTTAAATTTACAAAATTGTTATATCAGTAGACATACATTTGCGCAAAAAAATAAAATAAAATAACCCCAGCTTAATATATATATATATAACATTGTAGTAGCTTATCTTGCTGTTCAAAAAATTATTTAATATGTTTTTTTATGTAAATACAAACTACGATTAAAAATGTATATTTTTATAAGAAACTTGCCTTAAGAAATTTAATTATCTAAGACTGAAAAAAAAGAATGAAATATTCAGGAGGAAGTGAAGTTTAATTTAAGATTTTAAATGTTTAGATATTTATTAATTATTTCTAAAAGCTGTTACAAAGCATTAATGACAGAAATTCTCATATATTATACACCTCATTTATTGTTATTAAAATAAATTTCTCCGCTGACTGTTCTTTGATTTTCATCACAGAGTTATATGATATAATTATCTTTTTATATAAAATTATATTTCACCATTCTAAGTTCCTACAATTCAACAATTATTTTTTAATTTGGTTTTCAAGCTACACATAAATTTTAACAGTTTTGAAATATTCAGTATTTTTAATATTATTAAGGTTTGTCATAACTTTTATTTCATAACACATTTTATTTAACACTTAAATTTAAAAAAAAAATCAAATGCATGAACATTTTTTCTTGTTTCGTATAATTTATCCCAATTAAACATATTAATATAATATATGATTATGATACACCCGATTAAGAAGATAATTAATTGATGTAATTCATTTCTTGTTCTTTCATCTTTACATTAAAATCTAATTGACGATCTGATCGAACATTAATTTAAACATAATCGATGATTTGGTAAATGATTTTAATAAATAAAATTACTAAAGGGGGAATGAAAGGTGATTATTGATAATGATATAAATACAATAGAAACATTTGTACTACTGATCAGATCACTAATATACCTACAGCCATTTTTTAATGTTTTCATTAATATTCGCACCTGTCTTTTTGCTTTGTAGTTTACCTTTTGTTGTCGAACCAGTCTTAAATAATGCCTAACACTATTAAAATTATGCATATTTATAAATATGAATTATGATATGAAGAAATGAACATGATAAATAACATAACTTGTATCTATCATATATAATTCTCTTTTAATTCTGTTTATAATATTTGTAATTTCTAGATATGATTTTAATATAAAACAAACAATTGAACTCTATTTCAGTCTAGTTTAATATAAAGTTCTCTATTACAGAAAATACGAAAATAGTAAAACAAAGTATTAGTTGAGTAAATAAATACACCTGTATTTAAATGTTACCAACACATCCTCACATGTAAAGTACACGGATTCTATAAAAAAAATTATTTATTTTTTTTAGATAAGATAAACTATATTTTACATAAGAATATTTTAACATCCTCATCAATTTCAGATTGTAAAGTTTTGTAAATTACATGGGTTAATACGTGTAATCATGTGTATTTCAATTTCATGCATGATCTGAATATTAAAATGAAATGTAAATTTATTTTCCATTTCAAATTTTATAGGAAAAACTGAATGCACCCTGCGATTCTGTCTTTATTTAATAAATAAATCTCATATAAATTTGAATGAATTGAGTTGTTTGAAAATTGTTAATGTTGGGGTATATATCATGTAAATTTGAATTAAATTAAGTTTTTTTTGGTTTCTTAATGTTTGACTGTATGTTCAAAAGGAAAATTCAAAAATGACTTTTCTTAAATAAATTAAAAGGAAAAATCTGATTTATGTTCAGATATATCAATTGAATTTTATTAAAATTATAGTATGAGTCTGTAGAATTTTTTACCTTAATAATTTCCCCCCAAACTGTCTGATACAGAAATTATAGTATAAATCTGTAGAATTTTTTACTTTAATAATTTCTCCCCAAACTGTCTGATACAGAAATTATAGTAGAGTCTGTAGAATTTTTTACTTTAATAATTTCTCCCCAAACTGACTGATACAGAAATTATAGTATAAATCTGTAGAATTTTTTACTTTAATAATTTCTCCCCAAACTTTCTGATATAGAAATTATAGTATAAATCTGTAGAATTTTTTACTTTAATAATTTCTCCCCAAACTGTCTGATACAGATTTATGTCCCGGTTTGAATTCACTATTATTTTAGTAGTCCATACTTTCTATTTCTTATATAAACAAAACATCACCTACCCGCACTCGTAAATTTTGGAGGGAAACTTAAATCAAATAATTATTCATTTATAATGTGTAAATTACTGTATTAGATATAATGGACAATTCGAAGGAAGTTATGGAATGTTTAGATCATAAAGTATCGTGTCATCTTATTAATACACATTAATACTATCAATAGACTAAACAGCTCGTAAATCACACACTTAAAATAGATGCCAATTAATTGAATTAAGATAAAATCTTCACTGGTTTTAAGATAATTAGAAGTGTTAGGTCTGTTAATAATGTTTCCCGGTGTCAATCAGTAAAGCACGGTGTCCTTCAATTTACCATATCAGTTTCTTATCATCAACATTTGTCATCACTCTTCCCCAATTATGGCTACTGATAATTAATTTTAATAAATTTACTTTTACTTGTTGACTAAATTGTGAGATAATGGCTGTCTAATTAAATGTTTCTTGGATATATACGTGGTATCGTAACATATCATCTTGTGGCTAGTTAGAAGTAAAACAGATGACCCCCATCAATAAATAGATATTCGCGGGAAGGCACCTTATCAATATTACTGATTGACTTTTGTGATATGGTTAATAATTGCATTATCTAATTTTAGATAAGATATGTACTGATGATATTTTTTACCTTTCTTTCAGGACCTCCAAGTCCAGGCAGAATTAATCCACAAAAATGTACCTTACGGAAGCACAAAACCAACAGAAAACCAAGAACCCCTTTTACAACGTCTCAACTGTTAGCATTGGAACGTAAATTTCGTCAAAAACAGTATCTTTCAATAGCTGAACGTGCAGAATTTTCAGCCTCTTTGAACTTAACCGAAACTCAAGTGAAAATCTGGTTTCAAAATCGTCGTGCTAAAGCAAAGAGACTGCATGAAGCAGAATTAGAAAAACTCAAAATGGCATCAAAACCAATGTTGCCGCCTGCAATAGGAGTGACTTTTCCCGCCGCGGCAGCTTTCTATGGAAATCATTTTGGAAGACCACAAAATTTTCCACATTCATTTATGTCCCCTTTTAGTTATGGGAGTGTAAGTATGGTATACCACCATTGATTCTATTTATAGAATGATATGACCAAAGACACGACCATACAACCTTGTTTTACTGCGGGTAAACAGACATTCTACTCAGTAATACTACATGTATTGTTATCGTGAATTGTTGCTAGAGGAAAAACTCCCAAGCATTCACTGAACTGTGCTCAGCCCCTATTTAAAGTTAAAGGGTCTTCAAGATACTGATAATGTGCTAGCAGTTTAATATATTACTGTGAAAAACTTGCCAAAACAAATATTTTCATCAATGTTAGGTTATGGATTTGTTCGTTTGTACATATTTTAAAATGATATTTATAATGATCACGTGGTTATTCCTGTTGTTGTTGTAAATTACATTAATTTGTAATTAACTATAAGATTTACACCTTTAAATTTAGTTTTTTTGTGAAAATATTATATTTAAGATGAATAAACCTCCTTCAAAGTTTGTTATTTTTAAATTCTGACATGTGTTTAATGATTTGTAAAAGGCTTGCAATAAAAAAAAACAATATTACATCTTTACCGACACTTTATATTTCAAAGAAAATTGATATTTATGACTGAAAATAAAGAAGTTGGTTTCAAGAAAGATGACAGTTTATTTATACCAGGCTCAAGATAGCGACCAATTTCTAGCGACCACTAAGCATTGGCTAGCTTGAGTCTGGATTTATTTGTTGATATATAATGTGTATCTACTCTCTAGGATCTTAGGATACACATTGGAAATTTGATATGAGGATAGCGGTGTTCTAGATTTAAAGAAATCAATTCTTAGAAAGGGCTTTAACAAATAAAAGTATCAACACCATAGATATATGTAGTTACGAATTCCCCTTAAAAGAACTTGACAAACTAGAGCTTCTGTAAATGAAGTTAATTTATATTAAAGTTTCATCATCATTGATCTACATGTTTATAGAGTAAGGATATACAAATAGGCATTTCCTCTAAATTTTAGGATAGCGATCACATTTGCCAGACTTTAACTTAGTTTTTACTAGATAGACCAAATTAATTTTACCTGAACAACATCAATAAATATGTGGACTTTGTAATAAATGGAAGGATAAGAGAGAGTGAGTGATTGATGTTTAACTTCATCTCAGTAATATTTAAGTTATATCATGGCGAGAACAACTTAGTTTTAAAGGAAATGTTCTAGACCAACACTCTTAGTTTGATTTTTATAGTGCTAGCTGACTGAAACAACAGTCCGCGGATGGACATGTCGCCACACTCGGGACACATTATCCTGATTTCGAGACAATCGGTCTGTGCACTTTTTCCTTAATTCCGCGTGCTTAGTGGAGAAGCAACAAGAACAATTTTATAGTCTTTTGTTTGACCAGATCGGGACTCGAACCCACAATCTACCACACTCGAGGCGAACACACTCATCATTACATCATCGATGTGGTTCAAATGAAGAGAAACAATTAAACAATCAAACATTCTGTCTATTGTAATGACGACATTTTGATAGTCCACACTGATAGATCTAGAGAAAACGCCATTGTTTTCTTTATCTTACAAGATGAAAGTTCAGAATAGATGACACAATATATACAGTGTATAATAAAACTCGAAATTCGTGATGAATTTCATTGTATTATGGATTGTTCATTTTCTTTTTTTCTTTTTGCTTAAATAAAAGAAAACTATTGATAAAACAGGAAAATTATTGATAAAACAGCGTTATTTTACAGGATCAGAATATAATTAAATTCAAAATGTTAATGTCTTTAAAATTGAACAGATATGGCCATGATAAAGTATATACTAGTAAACAAATTAAAGAGAAGGATAATAATGTTTGTGTTCCAGGCTAGGGCTTCATATCGACATGTATAATAAAGGAAGATAAAGATATGGCAATGATAAAGTATATACTAGTAAACAAATTAAAGAGAAGGATAATAATGTTTGTGTTCCAGGCTAGGGCTTCATATCGACATGTATAATAAAGGAAGATAAAGATATGGCCATGATAAAGTATATACTAGTAAACAAATTAAAGAGAAGGATAATAATGTTTGTGTTCCAGGCTAGGGCTTCATATCGACATGTATAATAAAGGAAGATAAAGACCATGTAAACAGAGAGTAAGATTTTTTATATTTATTTATCCTTCTATATTACAAACATAGGGGGCGTGGTGGTTGTGCTCGTATGGTAGTTGGATTTACAGCTACACATGCAATTATTGCCTATCACCACTAAAGTTGTGAGTTCGATTCCCGTTCATGGCGAGGTGTACTTGATAGAGCAGTATGTGATAACGTTTGGTCAGTGGTTTTCTCCGGTTTCCCCCATTAATTAAACTGACCGCCACAATATAACTGAAATATTGTTGAAAGTAGACTAGTGTAAGCACCATAACCCATAACCTATATTTCAAGCAAAATCTCGAAATAAAAACAAAATATTATTTCTTTAGAAATGACAGACATTATATAAAGGCTTCACACATCTGTGTATAATCCTCTATCAGCTGGCCTGATTTGTGTTATTCACTACTATCTTGATCTTATTTTGACACTTATTTGTTGTTGTTTTTTTTTTAATTTATTTTAACTTGCATCCAGAAATTTTGTTGTCCAGTAGTTCTTCATGTAATGGGTATAAGTGATACCAACAGTTTACAAACATTTATAATAGGATCGATCGTAGAGGTCTGGATCTATCGTTTACCAATCGTTTAGTTGTAAAATCACATTTATTCCGAACGATGTTTTACTATCAACCTGCTGATAATTCAGAAAATATCCCCACACTTCGTACATACGGATGATTTGATATTTGATGTAAATAATTATCAGTTCATAAAATATTTATGCTACAGAAAATGATGCAAATATACTAAAAATATTAATTCATATTTGATCCATTTCACCACATTAAAAAAATGCATGCAGCATGTTTGTGGATCTGAAATTTTAATAGCAAATTATACTTGTATTACAATATATTATAGGGTTTATAAAAAAGGGCAAAATATTTGTTATTATTTCTTTTAAATAAAATGTGTTGATGCCTCATTTCAACGAGACTCTGAAGAGTGGGATTATATTCGAATTAAAACTAATTAAAAATATACGAAAAGTTAAGAAAAATCATCATAGTATTTCTAAATGTTTTAATCAAATGATAAGAAGGTTAATTTTTGTATATCATTTTCACGATAAAATTTTACAAAACAAAAAAACCCTAGATTTATATATTACAGATATATGATAATAACAATTTCTTTATTTTAATAGCAGAATTGGTATAAATATTATATTTCCAAAAATATTTTTATGACGGTGCAATAAGAGGAAAATGGGCGGATTTTTATCTCCTTTTATCTGCAAAGGCTTGTCACAGATAAAACCATCATGGAAACAAGAATTTCACCTTTAATCATTTTGAACATGTTCTCAAGTCTGGCTATGGACATTAAATCTAATGAAGACCTCCCATCTAGCCCTTACATTCACAGTTTAAGTCGATGTTTCTGTCAAATTTGAATTTGTTCAGACGTAAAACACCAAAGATTCAAATTATCTCTGAATGTGTACTTTTACAAGGTAACAGAATACGGATCTTTAGTCAAGAATACACACTACTGAGACAACCAAACCATCCTCCAATTTGATAAACATATTTTTTGTACAGATTTTTATGATATTTTTATTTGATTATGACGTAATTTGTAACACCCTCAAAATTTGTATGTCTGTTGAACAAAGTTTAACAGTCAAGTTTTAAATAAATAGGATTGACAGACGAAAAGGATTTATATTTGAACTTTAACCTCATAAGAAAATTGGAAAAATAAACATTACAACTTTTTGTATGCATGAAAAAAATCATTTTGTTGAATTCACCTTTAGTTACTTTTTCTTCCTCGATTCAGTTGATTATAACTAGAAATGAAGGCAGTGTGGTTTTTTTTTATTTGGAAAAAATAAAAAACAAATGAAACAAGTAGAATATTGATTAACATGGAAAATATATACAATACAATTAATATTAAATAAAAAACGAGTAAAAAATAGATATACGAACATCAAAACAGAGATTAAAAGATGAAAATAAATGGTCAAAGACAGAAAAATATAGGAAGATTTCAGCAAATATATATGTTAAGAAATGACCTCTTTACAATGGGGTCAAACATCAGCGGGGTACCTATGTTTGCTCCTAATAATCATAAATAACAAACTTTAGCAATTAAAATGAGCATAAATCATACACAGACAATACATATAAGACATTCTCATCACAGAACATGGCTTAAAACATATAATTGTGATAAAAGTCATGGGTAGACACTGCCTTATTCCCTTTTTTTAAATTAAAAAAAATGTACTGTCTCCTTTAAGAAAGAGTCAGTCTGTATATAAAAGGTATTTAGATAAAATAAATAATATCTCCTAAAAATGAACTATTAATATGTGACAAGAATATCATGTTAATGTTAAACAAATTAAATATGTTCTATGGCTAAGTGAATTTATTTGGTTTTGAATTCCAATGTGATAATTCAACGCACACCTCTTTTGTGGAAAAGCTGCTTTTTTTCAGGTCGGCCATCTTCAGATTGATTAAAAGATGTATAAAGACAATACCGATTTAAAAAAAAAAAAAAAATCAAAATATAAATTAGAAAATCCTGCTCATGGCTAGGTGTACTCGATACAACATGATGTGATAAAGTATGTCAGTGACTTGAGTCAGGTCGGTGGTTCTCTCAGGGTATTCCGGTTTCCTCCACCAATAAAACTGAACTATTGTTGAAAGTGGCGTTAAACACTATAAAAATAACCAATCAATATATGAATTCGTTTTTATACCTAATTATCCCCGTAACTAAATGACAGCCTAATATGTGGAGGGGGTGTTGTATTTTAAAGAAGCAAGGATGGGATTTTTTAGGTAGAAATACGGAGTTAAAGAAACACAAACTCTGATATGTATTAATTTTGAATAACTAGTGGCAGTGAATGGCCGAGATTGTGATGCACCTTTTTGCCCTCGTTTGATTGAATACGTCCATTTATTGTCGTCGCGATATTAATCAAAGGGTTCAAAACAATTTTGCATTCCAAATGTGTGTCTCTTTACTTTCACATTATTTATTTATTGGGCTTGAAGCAATTACACATTTTTATAACCGTTTCATCTTTATATCATTTACAGAGATTTCTTTGGCTAATAAATATACATATGTTTGTATATAACGGTAAGCATGTTAATACGATGTAATTATCTGTTTCAAGTGATAACTAATAGTTATTTCGACGCATGCTATCAAATAAAAAAACAGTCATTATCTAATTTGATAAGTTTTATTCAAAATATTTACAGTAGCGATACTTTAGAACGATATACTAATATGTCAAAAAATGAAAGTGAGGTTTTTGATGAAACATGGGTACAGACATTACAGATAATAAACAAACATTAGATAAATGATGGAGATGTTGCTGTTACATGATTACAAAACGAGGGTCTCCATTTAAAACTACAAAGTGAGATGAACTCGATACAACATTAAATGATACAGTTTGTCAGTGACTTGCGACAGGTCGGTGGTTTTCTCCGGATATTCCGGTTTCCTCCACCAATAAAACTGACCGCCACGATATGACTGAAATGTTGCTGAATGTGGCGTTAAACACCATAACTCTAACTCTAACCATTTAAAATTATTCCTTTACGAAATGTTTTCTCCTCATATAGTTATACAACACTCCCCCCTTTTCTTTTTGAGGATTTTAGTTTAAACATATGTATTGGTATAACTGACATAAACAGCAAATGCCCCCCCCCCCTCCCCTCTTTTATTTAAAAATCTGTTTCCTAGCTACATGTAGAAGAACATACGAAGTTACATCACAGAAATATATATACATGCTGATTAATATTGTATACTTGTGTGATAAATATTTATACAATGAAGGAGAAGACAAAATATATGTAAACATGTACAAAAAGATTGAATAAGACATAAACAGAACAACAATTGTACACTAGGATTTAGAAACAAG
>MJUT01009346.1:51563-64963 GCA_002080005.1 Gigantidas platifrons | reverse complement strand
TATTTTAAAAGTTTCGATTTCGGAAAAGTTACGATATTTCTAGCATTCATTTCCGATTGTAATCGTAAAATTTAAATGTACTAGAAAGATCTATTAAAATTAAACAGATTAAAGAAACACAAACGGTGTAACTCAAAATTGTTGTACAATTTCTTTTCATTATGAGGTGCTCCTATGCATCGAACGAGCGTGACAAATATTGACATTTGAACTACCTTTCCTGGCGCGATTACACATCGATCACAAAATGTTTGACATGTTCACCTCGAGAAATGTAAAAAAAAAAAATCTTTAAATATCCACTCTCACGTCCGACCAAATACTCTGAGTGCACCCACGATGTCCGACCAAATACTCGGAGTTAGAGGGTGTTGACTCTCAAATTTATCGGACATTTCTCTGGAGTGTCGGACATTTTGGGAGGAATATGTCCGACCTGAGAGTATGAGCGTCGTAACACTTGGGGTGTACTGTACATGTAAATTATCTCATTTAAAAATATATTATGTTCCAATTTTTGTTATATGTTTCGTTGGTACTTGGTTACCTACTGCTCTGACACAAGTCTGTAGGTGGTCTGGACAGTGTTTGCATCTTTGCGTTGAGCTGGAACCAATCTGTAAAAGTGGAGCTGTGTACGGCCTTGCCTTACCATTGAATCTGCGATGCCACACTATAAAAATATCATTAAGAAATTAAGACTGATGTTTTTATACATTTGTAATATTTGAAAGCATGCATAAATATATATTGGAAAAATAATTTTCTATTTATTCTTTTAATTATATGTAATAGCTGTGTATAGATATGGATATATATATATATGTAGCTTGAACAGTTTATTAAACACTCAGACACAGTCGTGCAACAATGCAAGAGGACATAAAGATCATTATTGGTTTTATAATATTCATTATATTCTTACGAAGTATCCTCTTTAAACTTGTTTACCTTGAATTCTATTTTATACTGCAATTGGGAACTTTACAGCATTGATAAAGGGGGTCGTATAAACTTTTGCTTTATACTGGACAATGTATTGCAGTATAAAGACAATATAGGTATGGTGTCTTTTTACATGAGATTTATTTGTATTCGGCACGAAACGGGGACTGCTCGGCAGAGCCTCGCAGTACCCCTGTTTTTAGCCTCATCCAAATAAATCTCATATAAAAAGACACCATACCTATATTGTCTAAATATTGGCCTATATCAGCATTTTTGTGTTCGCTATGTTTAGCCTTTATATATTTGAAATTTCTCTCATGTACATTTACTCCATGTTCTTTCATTTACTATAAATTGATATACAATTTATGAAGAGATAAAGTATACATACTTTCTACATCATTATTAATCCGGATTGTCTGTTGGTATACGGACCACTGTCTAACACTCCATACAGTGCTGGTGGACCAGGTTCTGGATAGGTAGGCCATCAGTTGCTGAAGTTGTTGAGATGTAGATGCAGTCAGAAAAAGAAAGGAGGATAATAATAATAAGAAGAAGAAGAAACGGAGCAAAAACAACCACTCACAGATGACGAGGTGGATAAACTGTACACCACAGGGCAGATGGGGATGCATAATCCAGATGCATTATTAAGAATGTTATGGTTTCAAAATACAGTCCACTGCACACTGTGACAGAACACGTCAACATGAAATGGGGAGACGTAAAACTGTGCACCACCAACACAGGAACAGAATACCTGCAGTATTCTGAGAGAGTTACTAAAACAAGAACTAGGGCAAATCCTGGAAATACACGAGATGTAACACCAAAATCTTGGAGTAATTTAGAAAATTCAGACAGATGCCATGTAGCTGCATACAAGAAATACAAAGAACTAAGGCCGGTTAAATTCAGCTCTGATAATGACCCATTTTATATTTCTTGCAACACAGCTTTTGGCAACAAATCCACAAAATGGTTCAAGTCACAACCAGATGGGATCAATAAAATCAGTGGATTTCTGAAAATAATGATCATCAATGCAGATACATTTCATTGGTTACATGTTATTTTAACAAGTTTTAAGACTAGATTGTATTTAAATTAACTAAACAAAAACTTAAAATAATGTTAAAATTAACATGCATTCAGATGCAAACAAACAATATCAAACTCAGCTAAAACTATACATTTTGTCATCTACAAATTTACATGCAGTTACCTGGAACCATGCAAACAATTATACAAGCAGTAAAATTTGGAACTAACAATACAGTTGTCGAGCAGTAAGGAGCTCTTGCATTGATGACGTAACAATCAAATTCTCTTATTCAAAATGTAAAAAACCTTGTCGCTCTCAATTTTATCCAATAAATGGCTGAGATCAACCTGGTCACACATCAATGGGTAATACATGTACGATGTGTGATAAGCAAAAGAATTGGAGGAAGAATGCTAAACAATCACATAACATCCAATCCAGCGGGTAGATTTGTCATATCACATTGTGCATGATGTGATATTATAGGTAGAAGGATGTGATGAAAATACATGTATATATACAAGTTTGAAAATTTGAAAAGTTAATATCTTGAGTTATTTAATTTCAATGTTATAACAAACGAGCCTCTGGCGAGTTTGTTATTATATTGATATTAAATAATGAGATTCAATATGAAAACAATATTCAATTTCACTCAGTATTAATAGAGATAAATTAACAATTGTTAATCAGCCTTAAATTAGTCCTATGCGGGGCCACTAGGCGCTCTGCCCAACTTTGCACCAGCAAAAATGATAATGCCTAGGGAGGGAATCGAACCCTCGTACACAGGACAATGTACACAAAATTACTTGTTTATGATATGAAGAAGTGATAAGAACAAATCTACTCTTCTAATTTGATATTATCTGATTGTGTATCGGACTATCTTTTTTTTTTCTCTTCAAATTAGCTGATTGGTTGAAATTATAGGTTTCAAAACGCTTGATATCAACTGGAGTTATTTAATTCCCAAATATAATAAAGGAGCCTTTGGTGAGTTTATTATATTTGAAATATAATAACAGGAGTTGATATTCAGTGATTCCATATTCAACGGTTGAGAAGTACATCACTTCAACTTGAATTATTCAATTTCAAAAGATAATAAACAAGCCTCTGGTAAGTTTATTATTCACAGGATTAACATTTGAGAAATGTACATGTATATCACTTGATATTAGCTAGTGTTATTTAATTTCAAAATATAAATAAGCCTTTAGATTTATTTTCTGTGACGAGTCTAGGTGACTAGGTAGAGAAAATTTTGCTGAGTACCCCTCGCCCCTCGAGTTATTTAATTTCAAAATATAATAAACGAGCCTCTGGCGAGTTTACTATAATTGAATTTAAATAACGAGAGTTGATATCCAGTGATATACAATTCTCCTGAGTTGTTAACCCTATTTCTCTTATTTTTTTCTGTATTGCAGTAAATTTTCTAAGCCGGACTGCTTTTCGACGTTCATTTGCTTGTGACGTTGGTGTTTTGTTTCGATTAGCAACAACGTTACTAGGTGACGTCAATCACGACCAACAAGAACTGACGATGAGCCAATGGAAAAGTTGAAAAAGTGATATCACACCATAAGATCGACCAATAAAATACCAGGAAAAGTGATATGACTAGTTCATATCTAACTCAAGCTGCAAAATCTTGTTGTGAATTACAAATATCTATTCATGCAAGAAAAAGATAAAATGGCAGAATCATAAGAGAAATTTGAAATTAAATAATGAGAATAGATATTTTAAGTTTTCATTATGTGAATTGTTAATTGTATCATAATAAGTATTCAATTTCATTGATATCAACAAGTTATTTAATTTCAAAATATAATTATAGGGTTCATGGGTGAGAATTGTATATCAGTCAATACCTACATTTTTTGTACAGTGGATGGAATTTGGGCTGAGCCCAGTAACAGTATTACTTAATCAGAATCATTTTCAATACTGTGTACTGCCTTATATTTTCTTTAATATTATTGATTATTGTATTATTAACTTTATTTGATATTGATTGTAATGCTCATATGGGCCGATAATTCGAAAAATACAAATCTTTAATCTCATTCGTTACCGCTCTCTCAAAGTCAATCAAACACTTCAACTTCAATGGTGATACTCAGCAAAATCCACTGCTGGACATATAATACTGAGGAATATTATGTACATGTACAGTGTGTGGCCAAAAGTATTTGCGCATGTAAAAAAAATCCCTATACAGAGTTTCTGCTACAATTTTACAAGCACAGGACAACTGTCCAATATAAGACAATTTCTATCAGACAATTTGTCCTAAGTAATTTTGTGTTATCAGACAGACAAAATGGAGATCACAAAGTGATCCTAATCTAAGGAGGGGTTACCACCCCAAGAAAAATTAGAAAAATTAGACCCTAAATCCTGCATTCTGAGGGTCTCTGCCAGTGTTCAAATCTTTTAAAAAAAAAAACAAGTTTGTTCACCAGGTCAAACAAAAAAGTTGTAAATTTCAAATAAATTAATTTGTATACCGAGTGTACAAACCAGGAATTCACAACACAAAATGAAATGGGGAAATACAGAGCACTGATGATCAAAAGATTTTTTGTACAACACACTGGTTGGTTAAGTTTGTTACCTTTGTTAAATTCAACTTCAGTGTATGATTGTTCTAACCTGTTACAGTCAACTCCACCTTTTCGAATATTGTATAATTAGAATATTGTTGATAATCGAATATTATTGCAAAACACCAAACCATTTATTGTGTTTTAAAGGAATAACCTCTGTTTATTTGCATATTGGATAAGCATATATACCGGGTATTTGAATGGAAAAATTCAGGTAAAAAGTTGGCAAACTTCGTAATAATGGAATATTATTCTACATTTTGGACAGGAAGTGCAACTTTGGAAATTTACATGTCCAGATTGGAAGAGTTCACATACTCCATTGTTGTAATTTTTATTCAATAAAATATTCAAAAAGTTGTTCTTGAATTTCTATCTTATTAGTGGTATTTATTTATTTTTTGATAGCGTCCCATGTTTTGTTAGTTATGCAAAATGGGATGTAACTCTGGTAAGATTTGGCGAAAAATGATCGCTATCGAACTTGATCTCGATATTCATGAGATACACTTACATACCAAACCTAGTTTCAACCTGACTATTTGTTCCCAAGTTATCATCTGGAAACCAAATATTTAGCAATTTTGAGGTATAAAAAGAGGCATAACTCTGGTAAAAATAGTCGAAAAATTGTCATTATCGAACTTGACCTAGTTATTCATAAAATACACTTACATACCACACCTAGCTTCAATCTTGACTTTTCATTCACAAGTTATCATCTGGAAACCAAGCACACGGACGGACGACACCCATTTCTATAGTCCCCTTCGACGAAGCGTCGGGGGACAATTAGAATACGTTTTTTTTTGCCAATTATTAATTTTTAACATCGTAAAAAATTTCACTGTGATTACTTTCGAGTGAGCTGATTTCAAACTTTCAATGAATTACTGATTTAAGATGAACAAAAGATATCTCGTGCGCCGTTTAAATTATAATAGAAATATCATTGATAGGTCACTTATTTAGATTTAAAAACAGCATAAATGTGTATACAAATCATATTCTACAAACTAAAGTTGGTTTTTGGTACAAAAGGTCGCATTTATTGCAATCAAACTTGTTTCGGTTAGGGTTTACAGTTTAGCAAACCAGTTTTAAGTTTAATACAAGCCAGTTTCTAACTAATCCATGATTTAACACATTTTATTGAATTGGTGGTTTCTAAAGATGGCTGACACTCCAGATCTAAATGATCTTATAGACCTAATATTGATAGATAGTTTACTGCAAATTGATGATGAAAGTTCTGATGCATGGCTATGTCATATTCTTCAACATTTTGTTCACAGAACATTTCAATTCACCTTTTTGTTGGCGTTCATGACTAAACGTAGGTAAAAAGCCCCCTGTAAACCGATAACTTGATTACAACAGACATTTGTATAAAGATATTTACTTTTCTGATGTTGTTCACATACCCATTACATTTGTGAATCTTCAACATGAAGTCGACGCATGTTCTTCTTTTCCTCCGCTGCCGCCACGTTTCAAAACCAAACTGTAAAACCGCCTCTCGTGCGGTTTGCTAAATTTCTGGAACTGGTTTTGATTTGGACTCGATAAACATGAAAACCAGTTTGGGTTTCAACTCAGTTTTAAACCGGTTTTCTTAAATAAATGAAAAGTTTAGCAAACCAGTTTGAAACCCGAACCACTTTGCTTGCAATAAATTCGACCAAAATTACAATTTCTGGGTTAGGACCAACATAAGACACCTCAATAGATGTCCTAAAGTTAAGACAAATTTTGCGACATATCCTAAGTAAGGACATGGTCGAGAACACGACTTAGGACTAAGATTTGTCCTAAGATGGTCTTAGGACATGTCTTAGTCCTAATCACTTTCGAGAACACGACCCCTGACATTTATCACACCTCACAGTAAACACATTCAACCGTACATCTGTCAATTAATGATAGCTTGGATTATGATCATTTAAATGGGTGCTCATTACATTCGGTTTACATCTTGATGAAAAATATACAAACCAAATGTATTCCTTTTTAATTTGGAAAATTTTCAAAACTGTGCAGCAAAAAAAAAATGTCACTACGATTGATATTTATCATTGCTCTGATGGCGTATTGTTGCTATATTATAATAAAAATGAAACTGAGTTTTTAGTTCCAAAATGGAAATTAATTTAACTTTTTTATATTATCAAACCCATTGATAATTTAATTATATCGAATTAGTTTAAGAAATAAATCATGGAAGCCAGAATGTGTTTTGAGTTTTAACATGGATTGGCAGATATGAGTATTTTATACCGAACCAGAAGTGAGGGATAACATACAAATTTACTAATATCTGCCAAAAGTTGATGGTGGCAAAACTAATTTATACATAGTTTTAAAGACATTTAATTTTGGAGTTAAAAACTCAATTTCATCTTTACAATTTCATATGTGAATATTAGCATGTTTTCTATCAGCTTAGCTGTGAACGTGATAAAATTGTGAAAAATAAGTTATTTAAGTCTTAAATATATTAGTAAAACTTCCTTGTTTTCAACAATAAACCAGGAAATGTTTTTTTCCGCTTTGATAGTGAAACATACTCGACAATATGCACTCATAATTGATGATATCTTATTGTAACACACACAAGAGATAACGTGGATTAAATGATTTCAAGTAGAATAACCCCGCTATTTTATATTGAAATGTTCTGTATTTATCAAGCCAGTAGATTGATTAATTAAGAAATAAATCATGGAAGCCAGAATGTGTTGGGAGTTTTAACATGGATTGGCGGATATTAGTATTTTATCCCGAGCCAGAAGCGAGGGATAAAATTTACTAATATCCACCAATCCATGTTAAAACTCAAAACACATTCTGGCTTCCATGATTTATTTCGATTCTGATATGTTCGATTTTGACATGGTAATACTCGTGATTTTATTATTGACGGGGCCATTTATTGAGTTCGACTGTTCGAGGTATCAGTGTTCGAGCGAAAGAGGTTTTTTTTTACTTAAACATATATGGAAAATTGACGAGACTTTCAAATAAGTTCGAGACACCCATGGTAATCGGCGCATCCGAGTTCAAGGGACCGAGGTTTGACTGGTATATATGTAAAATGCTAATTTTTTCATGTTTTTTTCATACTATATTTAAAGATTTGACTGAACAGATTTTAAATCCAAAATGCAAAAGAATGCACCATTTTGCATCCTTCTGAAAAAAAACAATTCTATGGGGGGGGCAAACCCCAGACCCCCTATCGCTTTTAGTCTCTCGAGGGTTGGCATGTATGAAAATGTAGACTTCATAATGTAATCAGCTTATTCAGTAAAAAATGTTTACTTTTTGCAAGAAACAGGAGTTAAAATATATGTGTTGTTGGCAATAAATGATGTTTTTGGTGATTCTTTCTCATCGTTTTTATATCAAGTTTATGTAAAAGGTTTAGTTTACAATTTTCATCACCTTATTTCTTTGAAACAATTGGAAGATTTTAATATAGAATGTTATTGTTTCATTTAATTTTACTAAACATGGTCAATTAAATCTTACATATGGGACAAGAATATGGAAAATCAAACATTTTAAAAATAGTCTATTGTGAATTTTATGTATCAGATATCGTAATAATTTTTTTCATTGGTTAAAAGAATAGTAAAATTTCATAATCACTATGTTAAATGAAGAATAGTTTAGCTTTTGTGATTTTTAAAGAGAAAAAATCAACAATTTTTTCAATTATTTTGAGGCAGCTTGAAAAATGGGAAAATTATAAAAAGATATCTTCCCAGAAAGCCCTGGTTGTTCTATAATGTTGAAAGCAAGCTAGTTCTGATTTGAAAATATGATAAAACAATTGATGAAGTCTTTAGAGGAAAAAAAAATAATAATCATAAGTGATTGTCCCATAGTACAGATTTTTTGACAGCATTATCCTTAAATATACTTTTTTAACCAAAATGATGGAAACTATCCCTGATCAGTTGAAATCTTGTAGGTATGATGTTTGTGTTCAAAAACAATTAAGATTTGGAATGATTAAAGGTGTTTCATTTTTCACCCTAAGTGGCCAATAAAAGTGCAACCTTAGCTTGCAGTAGTCCTTATAGTATTGGGAATAACCAGACTAAAACAGACAAAATGCATTTACCACGGGAAGTAATAACTTTAGCTGCCGCAGTAAACACTATCCAGACTAAAAATTAAAAACATCGCTGCTGGTCTGATTGCATTAAAATTCCATCGGTCAATTTGTCACAAGTCAGCAAAAATAATCGGTCATAATGTCAGCTTGACCAAAAAATATTCGGTCATTTTGATTTATTTTCGGCCAATGGCCGATGACCGATGGCAATCTGAAACCCTGCTATATAATCAACCAAAACCATATTTTTTCAAAAAATTATTGTGAAGTCATTTCTGGATAGATGCTAACAAATTTTACACCAAAACATTCGGAATTGTCTATATTTTGATTGTTTATTTGCTCATTATGTTTATATGAGTTGTTTTTATTTGTACATAATTTAAACATGATTGTTAATGACAGGAATTATTTTTAGTTGAAATATATAAGAAAATCAAAGTCAATTTTTATTTGTTGTGTATAAATTAAAAGAGATATAGGTTTAATAACTCGTGAGAATTGCATATCGCTTGATATCAACTCTCGTTATTTAATTTTAATACAATAATAAAGTCGCCAAAGGCTCGTTTATTATTGTATTAAAATTAAATAACTCGAGTTGATATCAAGCGATATACAATTCTCACTCGTTATGAAACCTATACTTATCATGTCGTTATACTACGTTATTATTACATACAGAATTATCATACCGTTATACTACGTTATAATTACATATATAATTATCATATCGTTATACTACGTTTAATTACATACAGAATTATCATATCGTTATACTACGTTTAATTACATACAGAATTATCATACCGTTATACTACGTTATAATATATTAGGTAGGTCTCCATCCATAAATACCTCAAAGGTCAAGCGAAAACTGTACACGAAAAAATAAACCGATTTGTTTACATTTGTGCCGAAAAATGCATTGGAAGCCTTCTCTATTACAAAAGTGACACTATTTTTTAATATCTTCTTCTTCTTCTTTAGATATACAGTACTCCTTCAAGACGTTGAAGATTACGTACTGTTGCATGCGTGGGTAAAACATATTTACATAAATTTTTTGAAAGTTAAATAAAGTGAAATCAAAAGTGTGAATATAACAAAAAATTTAAAACTATGTACAATTGTATTTGATATTTAAATGCTTATGAGAACAGCGGGTGTTAGCTGTTCTCTGAAAGAGTCTATTGATGGACTTGAGATAATGGTCTGTGGTAAGATGTTCCATTGTACTATAGTGTGTGGAAAAAATGACCATCTGTATGTATCTTTTTGTGTTGTTATATGCCTAAATGTCTGATTGTGTGATTTTCTAGTTCTGCTGTCAGTTGGGATGAGTATGTTGTTTGGGATAGCAATTAGAGCGTGTGTTATTTTGTACATCATGATCAATCTGGTTTTAAGACGGCACTCAGCTAAAGTTTGCCAACCTAGAGTGTCAATCATTGAAGTGACACTACTAGTATTATGGTAATTGTTTTGAACATAGCGAGCAGCTCGTCTTTGGACCATTTCCAGTTTGTTTTTGTTGTCATGTGTATGAGGGTCCCAGATACTACAGCTGTATTCAAGTTTTGGCCTCACTAGTTCTTGATATGCCCGAGATTTTACTTCAGGGTTTGATATCTGTAAATTTCTTTTTGATTATCCAAGAGATTTATTTCCATTTGAAGTTATATTGTCAATGTGGGTGTTCCATTTAAGGTTTGATTGTAGTGTAACTCCAAGGTATTTTGCTGAAGTTACTGGTTCGAGAATGTGATTGTGAAGTATATAATCATGTTTGAAGGGTGTTTTCTTTTGAGTGATGGTGAGTACTGTACATTTATCTGGGTGGAAACCCATAAGCCAATCGGCTTCCTACCTTGCAGCTGCATCAAGGTCAGATTGTACTTTCTTGCAGTCGTCCTGACATGTTATTTCTTTATAAATGATACTGTCATCTGCAAAGAGTCTTAGTTTGCTGTGTGTAAGATATTCCGGAAAGTCATTGATATAAATTAGGAAAAGAATTGGACAGAGTACTGTACCCTGTGGAACGCCTGATGTAACTGGCACTTTGTTAGATGTTACTCCATCAATTACTACTGTTTGTGTTCTATCTGTTAAAAATGCCTGAATCCAGTTTAGAGTATGGGTTTGTATTCCGTAATATTTCAATTTGTATAGTAATCTACGGTGGGAAACTTTATCGAATGCTTTGGCAAAATCCATAATAATCAAGTCTGTTTGTATATTTTTGTTATTGTTGGTATTTAATTCTTGTATGAACTGAAGGAGTTGCGACTCACATGATCTTGCTTTTCTGAAACCATGTTGTAAATCATATAAAATATTGTTTGAGTCGAGGTGTTTCATAATGTTGCTGGTTATTATGTGTTCCATCAGTTTACAGCAGATGCATGTTAATGATATTGGTCTGTAATTTTCTGCTTTGTATCTTTCTCCCTTTTTGAATGCTGGTGCAACATTTGCGTGTTTCCAGTCTTTGGGTATGGTGCCAGTTTCTATTGATTTTGTAAATATTTTGGTCAAGATTGGAGCAACTTGTTCTTTTATCACTCTACTGTTTATGTTATCTGGACCGCATGCTTTGTGAGGGTTAAGTTTGTTTAAGAGGTTTAGCACACCTTTTTTGATTTATATGTATTTGTTCCATTATAGGATGAGGACTAGGACCTTTGTCAGGTATGTCATGGGGTGGATCGTGTGTAAATACTGATTGGAACTGTTGGTTAAGAATGTTCGTTTTTTCTACTGTATCAGTATAGAGTATACCTTCTTTTTTCAGTGGGCTTATGCCAGAGTTGTCCTTCCTAATGCTTTGGAAGTAGCTAAAAAGCTTTTTTGGTTTATAATCCGAGTACTGATGTTGATCAGTGTCTTTAATGGGTAGGTCAAATATGATGTTCTCAATATATTTCCAGTAAGCTTTGCATTGTTCTTTTTGTACTGTATGTTTTAGTTTTTTATATATTGAAGGATTTTGGTTTTTCTTCCTGTTGTATTTGTTCTTTTTATTTATAAGTTTGCGTAAATTGTTGTTTATCCAGGGAAGTCTTTGTTTGTAGGTAAGTAGTTTATGTGGGATGTTTGATTCTATCGAGTTAATTATGTCATTTTTGAATGTGTTCCAGAGTATGTTTGTATCACTCTTTTCATATATGTCATTTATGGTTGTTAAAGTATTTTCCAGATCTTTTTTAATTTGATCCCAATTTGCTTCCTTGTATTTCATTACTTTTCTTGGTGTTTCTCTGACTCTTTTTAACCATGTGTCAATTTCAGCATATACTATGTCATGGTCTGCTAGCCCAATTGGAGGGGAGTGCATAATTTATTAAGATTTGATGGATTGTTCATGAGTAGAAGGTCTAATATTCTCTCATTTCGTGTTGATTTGTCAGTTACTTGATGTAAGTTATGGTCTGCAATTATATCAAGCAGTTGGTGGTGTTGTTTTGCATCTGGTTTTCCAGTTATGAATGAAGGAGTTGACCAGTCTATGTTACCTAAATTAAAGTCTCCCCGAACCCATATGTTTGAAGAATTTGTTTTGTCTAATCTACTTAGTGAAATATTGAGCTGATCAAGTGATGTGCCATCATCTGATGGTGGGTGGTAATAACTGGCTACACAGATCTTTTTTGTACCAGTGATGTTGATTTCAGCCCATACTATTTCACAGTTTGTTTTTAGCTATGTTATTTCTGAGGTAATGAAATCTTTTGTGATGGCTAATAATACGCCACCATGGCTTTTATCTTTTGTGTTTGGTGGTCTGTCATTTCTATAGATGTTGTACATGTTATTTGGAAAGTAGTATGAAGATGGTATCGACTTATCTAACCAAGTCTCAGTCCCTATGATAATATCTGGTTTAACTGAGTTAATAATTTCTAGAAGGTCTGGTTTTTTATATCATCCTTCGAGTAGAAAAAAATATTACATATGCCGTTTTTTTCAACAACAAAAACAATGGGGGCGTTTTGGTAAAAGGTGAGGGCGTTTTGGTAAAAAGTGGGGGCGTTTTGAGCTGTTACCGACCATAGAATATGCATGAAAATCACAGGGATTAGTTTTAGGATGGTTGATATCTGGAGCTTATGTATATATAATATCAACCAGTGGCATTTAATATCTAACAGAAACCACTCAAGGAATATTTGAAATTTTTGAACCGGTTATACGATATACAGTCAATGGACATAAGTATTCGTCATCCTCGATTTTACGCTATATATTTCATATCAAACCACATTTAAATTTGTTTTCATTGTAAAGTTATTTCTAAACGGATCTTGATCATTTGTGCACCAGAAGAAGCAGAAATATATTATTAAAGATTATTTGTTTATTTTAGTATGATTTTGCGTTAGATTGTCTTTATTTTCTTATGATTTAAACACATTTTTATTTTTGACGTAAAATTTGCTATATATTTTAACAGAAATAAAATGGGAAAAATTTATCGAGTATAACCAAAATTTTCTCCAGGCCAATCAGTCAATCAGATTGCAGTATTCAATCAAATTAAATTATCTAAGGAATATTTGAAATTGTTGAAGAGGTTATACATATAAGTTGGGTAAATTAACCATATATCATTCATTCATATTGTCTAACTTTAACTTCTGTCCACTTTCATGGCACTTTT
>MJUT01009332.1:83297-96652 GCA_002080005.1 Gigantidas platifrons | reverse complement strand
TTTGTTGCTTCTCCGCTAAGCACGCAACATTAAGGAGAAAGAGCAACGGCTGGCTAGCTCGTAATCAGGGTAATGTTTCCGATTGGGGCGGACAGTTGTTTCAGTGAGCTAGCACTATACAATTCAACAAGCGTGTTTGTCTAGTGCAAAGCCTCATCATCATCTCATTGTAAATAACTTGTTCTCGCGTTGATATAGCTGACAAATTGCTGAGTTAAACAACAATCGCTTACGCATTCACTTGACAATATTTTCTGTCTTGCATATTGTACCTTCATCTTATGAATTGAATTGCCTACTACTCTGCATTCGTTTTCGACTTTGGGTACCATGTGTTTGAAGAAACGCTCACTTCACCTTTTGAGAAATTTCTGAATATTTATTTGCATGATGTTAAAAGTCAAAGAGATAGTAGAAGTAATTCTTATGCAACTTACTGCTGTTAGTATCGTATTCACATATCACACATAACGCATTAAAATAGTTAATTAGAGTTTGTTGCTTGGGTGTTTTGAAAGAGCTTAGCTTATTTTATGTCATGTTGAAACATTATATTCCCCTGCTCTGTGTTCGTCTTCATTACTGGATACTTACGTGGTCGTGATCGTATGGTATTTGGATTTATAACTACCAATGCAATCAGTGCCTATCAACACTAAAATTGTGGCGAGGTGTACTCGATACAACATTATGTAGTGAAGATTGTAAGTGACTTGCTGCAGGTTGGTTGTTTTCTCCTGGTACTCCGATTTCTTTCACCAATAAAACTGACCGCCACGATATAAATGATATATTTTTGAAAATGGCGTTAAACACCATGACCTTAACCCTAAAACAATGTACCACAAAGCTTCACGTAGTTGACATTTTGTACCTAAATGTCCCAAATGTCGTCACACCAAACCAGTTTGTTGGAAACATGATTTTCACATAATGATGGACTCCGTTGATAATAATGGGAGAAAATGAGGAACACGAGAATTGATCAAGGAGATGGTCTGTATGATTGAGCTGAAAACGGTTAACATAATCAGCCAAATGCGTATCAGGGAATTAAAAGGCTTCATTAGTACTACTTATTGTTTCCATTCACTGTTATAGCTACTTTTATAACAGTTTCTTTTCACCACATAGGTATTGAATACAATAATAATTCAATCTACAGATATTCAATGATAACTTAATTGTCTCATCATTGCTTCTGTATTTAGAAGCACACGTTATAAGTCGAAGACAAAAGGAAAAAAGACAAAAGGACAAACAACGATCTACAACATATTACACTGAAAATCAAAGATCGAGCAATACGAACTCAACCAAAATCGGTGCTCTGGAAGGATAAGTAGTTTCTGCTCTACCAATAGCACCCGTCATGATACCGTAGTTATAAACCCGATGCTGTCATGAAGAAGGAAATGACCGGCAAGTGCTTACGACAAATGGAACATATCCGCGGTCTTTTGGGACACAGATATTCCGTAACGGTTAATCAAGTCTCGGGGGGCGATCTTAAAACTTTCAAAGTGATGTCTTCAACTTAACCAATAGGAACTCTTTGTTCAGTAGCTTCCTTGGCAGCAGCAAACATCTACCAAGGAAATTATGAAAGGAACCACAAGTTGTGGAATATTGGATATGATCTGTTTTCTTTGCTAGCAATATGGATATTGTGATTGTGCCTCTAGTACAGCTACATATGTTGGTGTTGTATATATTCTTGTTATTGTTGTTGATTAAATGTAATTTCTAGTTATTTATTGTTTGGATATAATGACTAACTAATGTAAAATCTATAAGAAGTATCAACTGTGATGTTTGTATCCTCAGAGTAATGGTCTACTACTTACATACTCTACAAAGAAAAGTTTGAAGATACCAAAGGGGTAAATAACAGTTGTAAACTGAAGATGACAGACGATATAATGACCAAACGTTAAAGGACAAGGGGAGGAAACATCGATCTACACAACACTACATAAAAACAAAATATTGAGCAACACGAACTCCACAAAAAATGGGATGAACTCCAGAAGGGTAATCATCTACAAACATTCACTGTTGCTGCATTGGTACTTTCTATTTTTATGCTGTAATCATTTCTGTGTAAGTGTATAATCTTTTGAGATAAAGAGAATGTATTCACCCTTTTTATTGTTAGTTTATTACTGCTTCACTGCTGTATACCTATATACTAAGAGAGGAGGGGTTGGGTGGATCAATGTAACCCGTAACATTGTTGTGTCTGTCCTACACCAGGACCTAGATCCATTAATATTCTGTTGTTATCATTTCCATGGTTACTGCTGAGGTCAGTAAATAAATGTTGCGTATCGTTCTGGTTGGTAAATTGTCGACTTTTACTGTTTACCTTTTTGTTGTCAATGTTGTATCTTACATTCCCAAGGGTCTCGTAAATATTATTTGTAATCGATTTCAGAATAGATCAAGCGTAGCATCGAAGTCTTTGTTAGGAAATGAGTGTCTGACGTCATTTATTACCAAACATCCCAGCGTCGAAACATCTAGTTATTGCCTCATACTTAATTGAACCACATAGGAGGCATACTCAAAGATAATTATCTGTCTTGGAGATTGTGTCAACTTATCGATTAAGGCTACCCTGTATAAAAACTTGTTGGTAAAGATAATGACATTAACATTGAGGATAAGTGTTGAAATTGCACGGAAATCAAATGTATTGAAAATAGAGGCGACAAAGGTTCTTCCATATCCTTAACCATAGACCTATTTATGGTCATATGAAGGCAGACAAACAACTAACACAGACTGATGATGCAGGCCACAAATGTGACATTGTTATTAATAATATTCATTAATGCATGTGAATAAAAAATGTACAAGTAGTAAATATTTAAATTAAAATAACATGAATACAAAATGGTAATTCATCAAAATATATTTACAATTGACATAGAATAAATTCATAACAAAATACAAAATTTAGAAAATGTTTGGGTTATCTTCCTTGCTTCATAGAATTCATATATAATTTGGAAGCAGAAACCGCCATGACGTAAGATGCTGTAAATCTGAAAGCATCGAACGCTGCCCCAAATGGAGCCTGCATCAAAGAATAAAATTGTGTAACCTTTGCATAAATGTCTGTTATGGCAATATCATGAATATCAATGTTTTACTAAAAGAAAATAAATAACAATTAGCCAATCGACCATGTTAAATATTCCCAAGACACATTCAAACAATTTGTCAAATGTACAACTTTTACAAAGTATGTATCAACATGACACAGACAACCAAAGTGTCAAAAACAATTACCAAAAAGACACAGTCAACCAATGTGTCAAATATATCTACAATAAAGACACAGTCAACCAATGTGTCAAAAATATCTACCAGAAGACACAGTCAACCAATGTGTCAAATTTATCTACCAAAAGACACAGTCAACCAATGGGTCAAATATACCTATCAAAAGACACAGTCAACCAATGTGTCCAAATTATTTACCAAAAGACACAGTCATTAATAAAATAAAGACTTTTACAAATTACCATAAATTCACTTATGATTTTCATAAGTCATTTTAATTATAATTAAATAGAATGTACTGTTCATGTGCATAAATCAATGAGGTTAATACCACCAATGTGATCCACAAGATGCTGGGGCTAGTTGTAGCTGTTGTGCTGTAGCTTGGTGTAG
Source organism: Gigantidas platifrons (assembly GCA_002080005.1). Taxonomy (NCBI): domain Eukaryota; kingdom Metazoa; phylum Mollusca; class Bivalvia; order Mytilida; family Modiolidae; genus Gigantidas; species Gigantidas platifrons. Next base: position 92,968 of record MJUT01009332.1, on the reverse strand, counting down.
CTGTTGTGCTGGAGCTTGTTGTAGCTGTTGTGCTGGAGCTTGTTGTAGTTGTGCTGGAGCTTGTTGTAGTTGTGCTGGGGCTTGTTGTAGTTGTGCTGGGACTTGTTGTAGTTGTGCTGGGACTTGTTGTAGTTGTCGTGCTGGAGCTTGTTGTGCTTGTGCTTGGTGTAGCTGTCGTGCTTAGGTTGACTGGAGTATCTGTAGTATCAAATGTAATTGCATAGTAAATTTTAATTGTTCCTAAAAATACTAGGATACTCAAACATATCTTACTTATATGATAGCATAAGGTGAACAAATATTTAGAAAAATAATAATATTTCTGCAAATAAAGGGAACACCATAGTCAAAAAAGATTTTTCAATAATGGAATGGCGTTAAAATAAAAACAAAAACAAAAACAGGAACAGTGCAGACACATCGGTAAAAAAACAATGTTCGGAAACCACGAATCTGATCTTTTTCTAGTCTTATTTAATCTCCACTTTTAGCATTATGAAATGTATTGCACAGCAGGTGATGCTGAGAAAATTAAAATTAAAATCCATTGTACTGGTTATGATGTAACTGCCTTGAATAAGTATGCTTACATACATTGTCATATTATTGGTATTCACAATGCATTTAATGATATCCTACTGTACACCGAGATACCTACCGCCTTTTAATTTATAAAGCGAACATACATGTACATGAGCCGTTATACCGAAAAGCTGCTTGACGATATATCTATGTGGATCAAACTAAATTAATAGCTAGTAATAATTACCAATCTGAATCAAACTAAATTAACATCTAGGAATAATTACCAATGTGGATCAAACTAAATTAATATCTAGTAATAATTACCAATGTGGATCAAGCTAAATTAACATCTAGGAATAATTACCAATGTGGATCAAACTAAATTAATATCTAGGAATAATTACCAGTTCACTTGAAGAATTTCCCCTTTTTATGCATTCATTCAAAATGATATTTTTTAAATTAACCAATCTAAACCCTCTTTGCATATGAAAATAACATATTCATTTTCATTGGACAAAAAAATGTTACAAAGCATTGACAAACTTNGTTTTGTTTGTTTTGTTTTTCTCTCCTAATTTTACTCACTATGTCGAGGATCTGTAGTAGTTCCATAAAATGTCAAATACCATGAATATAAAGTTACTGAAAATATAATGTAAGTATTTTAATGTGACTCAATTGTATACTAAGTATGTTACTCTAATTTATAAGGTACAGCTCAAAAACGTATGTGTGTGACTTAAACATTTATGTGTGTGGCTTAATAGTTTATGAGTGTGGCTCAATAAATTATGTGTGTGGCTCAATAATTTATGTGTGTGTCTGAATTATTTATGTGTGTGTCTCAATAACATATGTGTGTGGCTTAATAATTTATTATGTGAGTGGTTCAATTGTTTATGTGTTGCTCAATAATTTATGTGTGTGGCTCAATAATTTATGTGTGTGGCTCAATAATTTATGTGTGTGGCCCAATAATGTATGTGTTGCTCAATAATTTATGTGTGTGGCTCAATAATTTATGTGTTGCTCAATAATGTATACATGTGGCACAATAATTTAGCCTAATAGTTTATAATGCAGGTTGTTTCTGGTTTAACAATGTATCAGTTTCCTCAAAGTATATAGGTAACCTTTACCGATTATGGAGCTCCTGTGTATATATTTGGTCTTCTTGTTTCTAAAGATCTTAACATTATTTGGTTTTTAGTTCCAAAGGGCATCATCCACTCAGTGAACAGTGTTTGTCAGTAATGTGATTTTTAAAATGTATTCATTATTTAAAGTTCCTAGATAATATAGTTATTGTTAACTCTAATGCTTAACTTCCTCAGGCATATATAACCTTTACAGTGTGTGACTATCCTGTTTTGTTCCTTTTGTATTCAGAGAAAATATATATGAGTACAAAACCTAACATTTAAACCAATACTAGTATCCTTACCTGTGGAATATCCTTCTGTCGATCTAAATTGCAGAGTCCACGTTCCTTGCGGATTCTCCCACCAGAAGTGTACTGACATAAATGTCCATGTTAATGTATCCCCACTTTCAAATTTGATGGCATCATTATATCTGAAATGAAGAAGGTGACTTTCTGCTCCACTAGGAGATACCAAATAGAACTCAGTAGCACCACGAAATTTACTGTATGAGAACCAAATAGTAACTGTCACGTGTTCTAAGAAAACTACTGCAGAACAGTCACTGGCTGTCACACTTGTTGAATCTGTTGATAACTTTGAACCGTTAGTAGATCTGTAAAGGATACAAATTAATGTTAATACGCAGATAATGCGCCAGATAACAGGGAACACATACATTGACAAATAACAGGGAGCATACACATTTGCCAATAACAGGGAACACATACATTGACAAATAACAGGGAACACATTCATTGGCCAATAACATGGAACACATACATTGGCAAATAACAGGGAATACATACATTGACAAATAACAGGGAACACATACATGTACATTGGCCAATCAGAGGGAACACATACATTGGCCAATAACAGGGAACACATACATTGGCCAATAAGAGGGAATACATATATTGGCCAATAAGAGGGAATACATATATTGGCCAATAACAAGGAACACATACATTGTCCAATAACAGGGAACACATACACTGACCAATAACAGGGAACACATACATTGGCCAATACAGGGAACACATACATTGGCCAATAAGAGGGAATACATATTTTGGCTAATAACAAGGAACACATACATTGGCCAATAACAGAAAACACATACATTGGCAAATAACAGGGAACACATAGATTTAAGGAATATTTTTAATTTTTGAACAGGTTATACGGAATAACCTGGTTTGGGGCAGCTTACGTTTAATAAACCGCGAAGTGATTTATGAAAGTGTAAACTGTTCCAAAACAGGTTATACAAGTATAACTTGTTCAAAAATTTAAAATATTCCTTATAATTTAATTTTTACAACAAAATTTAAAGATTCCTCGATTTTAATTTACGATTATTTCATGCGACTATTTGAATTTGTCGTTGGCGAATGAATACATTGGTGACGTCACAATACCAACCCAGGTTATCAAGTATATCCAAAATTTTCTCTAGGCGGATCAGCCAATCAGATTGCAATATTCAAGTCAAATTAAATTATTTAAGGATTGATCGCAATTTTTGTTCGGATCATGAAGAAATAACCTCAATCAGTTTGTGCACACCGTATAACCCGCGTAGAGGGTTACGCAAGGGTGTGTACAACCTGATTGAGGTTATTTCGAATGAACCGAACAAATAATTTCGATCAATCCTTATAAATTAATTCAAACTTTTTTTGTTATGTTATTGAATAATTTATTCATTTTTTCAACATAAGCCAAATAATCGGAAATAAATTTAAATAACCCCAAAGGTGCCTCATTTAAAGAAAATCACCTGATGACAACGGCACGCGACACTTTGAGAACGACGTCTATTTTCTGATTCCGTACATTGGAAAATGACCTCAACTTTTTAAACCAATCAAAACACTATAAAATGACATATGACTCTAAAATTAATTTATTCGAAAATAACAGATTGGCAAATAACAGGGAGCACATACATTGGCAAATAACAGGGAACACATACATTGGCAAATAACAGGGAACACATACATTGGCAAATAACAGGGAACACATACACTGGTAAATAACCTTTGGATACTTAACTAAATGTAGAAACCCATCACTAGAAATATAGAACAAAAGCAGAAATAATAGACATACACTTTTTTCTTTTTCACATTTCTGAACATTTTGCGTTTGGTCTTTTGCATATTTTCTTATTATTTTATATATTTTTTTGGCATCGAATAACACTGAAGAAACAACTTATTTAATAAAGTGAAAAGTTATACATATCAACGTACATAAACGGGATTCTTGTAGATGTAGTACAATCTTGTTGACTAGGAACTGTGGTCCATTGTTTGGCTTGAGTAACCATGGCTCTAGCATCCATCAGACCAAATCCAAGAACCTGGCTATCTATTTAATCAATGTGGATATATAACGTTTGGTCATAAGTCATGTCGACATTTGTATTAATCTAAAGAATATGTAGTGTGTGTAAAGGAAAGGATAAACGCTGCATTTCTTATTACATTTATCTAACATTATGTACATTTTTCTTTGAAATTAAATAAAGTAGCCTCTCTGATACAAGGTGTCTGATACAAGATGCTGTATCACCACACTGTGGTGATAAAAGAATGGTACGACGCTGCACAAGATATTCTCTGCCAAACTACTTTGTCATGACGTTATATCATTAGAATGTGGGGTAAAATACATCAATGTAAGCAGCGTAAACAAAGCGACTGTTTCATATTCATTCATTCATATTATATATTGCAAATTAACGGTCACATTCTCATTTACAAGGACATAGCTTCCATATTTCCGGCAACTGTACGGTCCACAATTCTAAAATTAAAAGCATTGTCGGACAATTGCACAATGACACTGACAGTGATCAAACAGTAATGATACATTGGTGTATGAACGGCAACAAATAACGTAGCGTCATGCACAAAATGTAGCCTCCCTCAGAGTATTGTACAAATTTGTTAATTCTAATTCGAACCTTGTCATTTTTCTTAAATTTGTTTTTATTGAAATGTTGGATAACCTTATTACATGCATAGTGTGTTGGTACAAGACTTTATATCAGGTATTGCCTGTTGCGTAAATAACCATTTTACAACTCTTCGTTGTGGCGACTCGTAGTGATACTGGTTCCCACAACATGCTCGACCTGATACAAAGTTTTGTACCACCACACTATGTATTGAATAGGTATGCATTATATACACAATGTCATTCAATTCAGCACACCAACCCCACACTAATAAGCTCCTTTCTTGTGATGTTTATTTCGGGTAATTCAAAACTGCAATAAAACTACAACAGTCAAACGTTGTAATTCGCATATACATGTTTCTAATTATGTTTCAATTTAAATATTTTGAATTTATTTCTATATTTGTCTACACTTGTATTAAAATGTCTTTTCTTATAACGGTGTCCAGTAAAACAAATTAAACTTTAAACAAAAGTTACGTATGTACATGCGATTGAAATGATTAGTATAAACATATTTTATTAATAAATTCAAACATTTATCAGAACAAACATGTATATCATTTACAACATCAACCTGAATAAATCAATAGGATTCGGAAACAAGTCGTTAGACATATTAATCCGTCTCCCGACATTACTTTTCACAATGTATATATTTCAAGAAATAGATAACAATAATGTACATATACATAGCATTACATTTCACAATAAGAAAATATATTTTCTAATATTGAAGATATTACATAGAATATAACATTTATGTATTGTAATTGTATTTTATGTGCAAAGCAGAAGTGGAAGAATAGTGAAGAAAAAAATAATAATCAGAAGTTGGTGAAGTCAGTTTTGAATCGCCTGCTACTCAAAATGTACGCTTGAACTGCCAAAAATAGTTGTTCATTTTGTTCATCGCTAAAATCTTCCGAACCATGTAGTAAAATTTCTTCAGTAAACATTGGATTTATACAATGTAAGTGTTGCTGACGGACAACCGCAAATTGATGGCAATGAAACAAATAGTGAGAGGTTGTTTCAATAGCTCCACACTGACAGTTAGGGGAATCAATTATATTTTTAACAAATAAGTGATGATTCAGTGAGCATTGCATGCGCAATCGCGCATGTTGTATTTGACCGAGACGTTTCCCAGCATAAAAGGATGGCGGTTTTTTACTATTTTTATCATGGAAACAGTTTTTGAAGGCGGAAATAGATGGGCTTGTCTTCACATTGGAAGACGGCAAATTCCATGAGCGAACGGTGGCAGGCAAAAAATAATTGGAATATAAGGCCGTTCTTGTCCTAACCGGGGGTATAATTGAAGCGTTACGCGTATTATGATCATGAATATTTCCAAGATTTAATTGTTGTTTTCTACATACTTTATAGTAAACTTACATTCTTTCAGAGCTCCATTGAGTGTCCAGTTAGAGTAACTATCTGTGAATCCACTGCTAGATGAGGTAAGTACTATTAGATGTTGTATGTCTCTCCATGTTAGATTAGGACTGTCACAAATATACAAAAATAAAATGCTAATATAGCTTTTGTGGATAGTTTCTGAAATATATTCATTTGAATGTAGCCTTTTATATAACTTTCAAAGTATTCATGGAACGTATGCGTAATAGTGTCAGTATTAATCTTACATTATGTTGCGTATCATTAGAAACTGTCCACCCTATCAAAACTTATGTTACGAATCATTAGAAGCTGTCCACACTATCAAAACTTATATTACGAATCATTAGAAACTGCCCACCCTATCAAAACTTATGGTACGAATCATTAGAAACTGTCCACCCTATCAAAACTTATGGTACGAATCATTAGAAACTGTCCACACTATCAAAACTTATGTTACGAATCACTGGAAAATGTTCGCCCTATCAGAACTTATGGTACCAATCATTAGAAACTGTCCACCTTATCAAAACTTATGCTACGAATCACTAGAAATTGTCCACCCTATCAAAACGTATGGTACGAATCATTAGAAACTGTCCACCCTATCAAAACTTATGGTATGACACATTAGAAACTGTCCACCCTATCAAAAGTTATGGTACGAATCATTAGAAACTGTCCACCCTATCAAAACTTATGGTACGAATAATTAGAAACTGTCCACCCTATCAAAACTTATGGTACGAATCATTAGAAACTGTCCAGCCTATCAAAACTTATGGTACGAATCATTAGAAACTGTCCAGCCTATCAAAACTTATGTTACGAATCATTAGAAACTGTCCACACTATCTAAGCTTATGCTAAGAAACATTAGAAACTGTCCACCCTATCAAAACTTATGGTACGAATCATTAGAAACTGTCCACCCTATCAAAACTTATGGTACGAATCATTAGAAACAGTCCACCCTATCAAAACTTATGGTACGAATCACTAGAAACTGTCCACCCTATCAAAACTTATGGTGCAAATCATTAGAAACTGTCCACCCTATCAAATCTTATGTTACGAATCATTAGAAACTGTCTACCCTATCAAAAATTATGTTACGAATCATTAGAAACTGTCCACCCTATCAAAACTTATGGTAAGAAATATTAGAAACTGTCCACCCTATCTAATCTTATGCTAGAAAACATTAGAAACTGTCCAAACTTATCTAAACTTACGCTAGGAAACATCAGAAACTGTTCACACTTATCTAAGCTTATGCTAGAAAACATTAGAAACTGTCCACACTTATCTAATATTATGCTAAGAAACATTAGAAACTGTCCACCCTATCAAAACTTATGGAACGAATCATTAGAAACTGTCCACCCTATCAAAACTTATGGTACGTAGTATTAGAAACTGTCCACACTATCTAAGCTTATGCTAAGAAACATTAGAAACTGTCCACCCTATCAAAACTTATGGTACGAATCATTAGAAACTCTCCACACTATCTAAGCTTATGCTAAGAAACATTAGAAACTGTCCACCCTATCAAAACTTATGGTACGAATCACTAGAAACTGTCCACCCTATCAAAACTTATGGTGCGAATCATTAGAAACTCTCCACCCTATCAAATCTTATGTTACGAATCATTAGAAACTGTCCACCCTATCAAAAATTATGTTACGAATCATTAGAAACTGTCCACCTTATCAAAACTTATGCTACGAATCACTAGAAATTGTCCATCCTATCAAAACGTATGGTGCGAATCATTAGAAACTGTCCACCCTATCAAAACTTATGGTATGACACATTAGAAACTGTCCACCCTATCAAAACTTATGGTACGAATCATTAGAAACTGTCCACCCTATCAAAACTTATGGTACGAATCATTAGAAACTGTCCACCCTATCAAAACTTATGGTACGAATCATTAGAAACTGTCCAGCCTATCAAAACTTATGGTACGAATCATTAGAAACTGTCTAGCCTATCAAAACTTATGGTACGAATCATTAGAAACTGTCCACACTATCTAAGATTATGCTAAGAAACATTAGAAACTGTCCACCCTATCAAAACTTATGGTACGAATCATTAGAAACTCTCCACACTATCTAAGCTTATGCTAAGAAACATTAGAAACTGTCCACCCTATCAAAACTTATGGTACGAATCATTAGAAACTGTCCACCCTATCAAAACTTATGGTGCGAATCATTAGAAACTGTCCACCCTATCAAATCTTATGTTACGAATCATTAGAAACTGTCCACCCTATCAAAAATTATGTTACGAATGATTAGAAACGGTCCACCCTATCAAAACTTATGGTAAGAAATATTAGAAACTGTCCACCCTATCTAAGCTTATGCTAGAAAACATTAGAAACTGTCCAAACTTATCTAAACTTATGCTAGGAAACATCAGAAACTGTTCACACTTATCTAAGCTTATGCTAGAAAACATTAGAAACTGTCCACACTTATCTAATATTATGCTAAGAAACATTAGAAACTGTCCACCCTATCAAAACTGATGGTACGAATCATTAGAAACTGTCCACCCTATCAAAACTTATGGTAAGAATCATTAGAAACTGTCCACACTATCAAAACTTATGGAACTGATCATTAAAAACTGTCCACCCTATCAAAACTTATGGAAAGAATCATTAGAAACTGTCCACCCAATCAAAACTTATGGTACGAATCATTAGAAACTGTCAACCCTATCTAAGATTATGCTAGAAAATATTAGAAACTGTCCACACTTATCTAAACTTATGCTCAGAAACATTAGAAACTGTCCACCCTATCAAAACTTATGGTACGAATCATTAGAAACTGTCCACCCTATAAAAACTTATGGTACGAATCATTAGAAACTGTCCACTCTATCAAAACTTATGGTACGAATCATTAGAAACTGTCCACACTATCAAAACTTATGGGACGAATCATTAGAAACTGTCAACCCTATCTAAGCTTATGCTAGAAAACATTAGAAACTGTCCACACTTATCTAAACTTATGCTAGAATACATCAGAAACTGTCCACACTTATCTAAGCTTATGCTAGAAAACATTAGAAACTGTCCACACCTATCTAAGCTTATGCTAAGAAACATTAGAAACTTTCCACCCTATTAAAACTTACGGTACGAATCATTAGAAACTGTACACCCTATAAAAACTTATGGTACGAATCATTAGAAACTGTCCACCCTATCAAAACTTATGGTACGAATCATTAGAAACTGTCCACACTATCTAAGCTTATGCTAGAAAACATTAGAAACTGTCCACACTTATGTAAACTTATGCTAGAAAACATTAGAAACTGTCCACACTTATCTAAGCTTATGCTAGAAAACATTAGAAACTGTCCACAGTTATCTAAACTTATGATAGAAAACATTAGAAACTGTCCATTTCTATCTAAACTTATGCTAGCAAACATTAGACACTGTCCACACCTATCTAAGCGGATGCTAAGAAACATTAGAAACTGTCTATTCCTATCCAATCTTATGCTAAGAAACATTAGAAACTGTCCACACCTATCTAAGCTTATGCTAAGAAACATTAGAAACTGTCCACACCTATC
>MJUT01009332.1:0-24113 GCA_002080005.1 Gigantidas platifrons | reverse complement strand
CAATGAAAAAAGACCACAGGATTTACACAGACATCATGTTCTTTGTATTTGATCTCGATCTACTTTGATTATTTATTAGGTTTAAATAAAATACCTTGTCTTTTGTATGAACAATTATTTATATCCCGATATATTACAGTCACCTGCTTTTATCTAGTTTGACAACGCAACACAATTAAACTATTTGATACGGAATCATCCTAGGAATGTAGCCAAATATCTTACCTCCGCAATTTTCCGTAGGAAACAAACAATTTATGCTGTGTGAATATTTTACACTATAAAACAGAACTATATTTTCTTCTGACTTTATAAAGTTTACAATTTCACGTGATTTAGATTAATACATTGAGCTAAGACTTCAATACTTCAAGGTGACTTATAGGTCCATTGGGCCGGATGTATAGTTTTCTTATGTATTTATATATTGCACTTATATGTATTATTACACATGTCACTATAATAAACAATTTACTTACTTACTTACTTACACGACTATATGGTTTAAAAGGAATATATTACTTGGTTCTATTTTAAGCTTGTCTTATTATTTGTTATGTTAATTTGTCAAGTACGCACATGTATTTACAAAGAAGCTAATTGTACTAATCGGTAATATTAATGTTTTAAAAATTGAAAATGAATTGTTATCATTAGTAAAAACAAATAAAAGTAATGTGACATTAATAGGAGATTTTAATTCTAAAACTGGTGCACTCAGTGATTATATTGTTCCTGATGATTCAATTGTAAATATGTTTGACTTAGATAGTGATTCTGATATACTTGAATACATTTGTACATGTATGATTATCAAAACCTAGTTCAATATAATATCCCATTACAAAGAGTTACAAAATGTGTATGTAAACCAAACAATTATGGTCACAAACTCTTGAACTTATGCAAAANAATCGAAAAGGTACGTGCGATTGGCATAGTATTTAAATTTTATGTCTGTGGTGTACTTCTCACTACTTCTCTTTGCTATAATTGAACAAAATGTAAAAATATACCATACATTTTATTTGATATTCTTCACAGGATATACATATAAAATATAGTAAAATATAGTCAGGGAGAAATTATTTTTCCTTTTGTCCTGAAAATACTTACCTGTTTTCTGTGGTGTTACTGTCAATTGTGTTTCCCTTAATTAAAATTAAACCATAAAGATTGTGTAACACCACAGACATTTAGCATTAAAATTGTGAATAAACATATTATTTCATAAACAGTAATATTCAGAACATAATAATGCTCTTTAACCTATGCAGAAAAATTGCTCAAACATCGTCATTTATATATAAGATATAGTTTAACAAGCTGGTGGGAGTATACTTTTTAGACCTGGTAACACCAGGGACATATCTTCATAACACCATGGACAAAACTGATATTGCTCATGCATTAAACCAATATGTTGAAAAACTTAATATTGTACTGAAAACAATAAGAAAATAACACATATAGGTTGATAGTTGTGTTTTTTTCTTGAATTACATGTTTACATTCATGAAGATGTCACTGGTGTTACTTTTGTCATCTGTGGTGTTACCTCTTGTCAATGGTGTTACCTTATGTAAATTGTTTCATAAAAAGGATAAATGACATAATTGAAGTAAATTATATTATAGTTGAATAAAGTTGACTTTGATTAGAACCGTAAGAGGTCAAACACTACTAACATTAGAACCGTAAGAGGTCAAACACCACTAACATTAGAACCGTAAGAGGTCAAACACCACTAACATTAGAACCGTAAGAGGTCAAACACCACTAACATTGGAACCGTAAGAGGTCAAACACCACTAACATTAGAACCGTAAGAGGTCAAACACCACTAACATTAGAACCGTAAGAGGTCAAACACCACAAACATTAGAACCGTAATACTTTACAAACTATTTACAGAAAAGCGTCCCTGTTGCGCTTAATTTGTGTGGTATATCTGAAGAATATTACCTGTACAGGTGTGTGATAAGATAAAACTCCAGCTAATGAGATTTTTATTGGCAATTTGTTAACTTTTTAATGGTTGACCTATTTAAAAAGAAATCGAGAGTTTAGCTGTAATTAACGCCCCGTTATTCCGGATCTAAACGGTAAATGGAATAAAAGGGGAAAATCGAGTAAAAAATCGACACATTTGGATTGGCTTATATATATAACTACCTACTTGGTTAGATGCAATAGGTGTATTATTTTCCAGTATTTGTGAAAATGTTCAAAATACCGTACCAAGTAATACATTAATTAAAAGTATATCCGGAACCATGGTCTAAATAATATAAAATGTTATTCACTAAGTAGAAATTAACATAAGTTTGTACATACTAATACATTTAGTAAGTGTATTGTCCAGTATGATTTTGATATAACTAAAGACAGAGAGTGCTAGAGTGTGGTAATATTAACATGAACTACCTTTCATTGATATTATGTTGAATGAGGACATCATAGCGAAAATTAGAAAATAATTTATAGTCTTCCTTAAAACATTTTGTAACAAGCCTTCACTATAATATTGAGGTCCGCGTTTGTTCATGTTATTCTACATACTCTACATCGGCAAACACAAGAAGGGAGGTTCTATTGTTATAGGACTCGGTTTTTTTTAAATGAAAGAAATACATAGTTTCTACGGACAATTTACTAATATTAAAATTACATTTTTTCCTAAAGAACCATTATTTTACAAATCACTGAACCGCTCTTAATCTCATGAATTATTTTCAACCATGCATTACAAATAATAGATAAATAACTTGCTCTTTTTTCAACAGCATCGAAGTTTACACTCATCTAGTTACTTTCTTCACTTCAATAAATTTTTCTTTGTATGGAATATGAAATATGTCATAACGCGTATAATAGTATTGTCTAAAATATAAGATACCATTGAAATTTTTAAGAAATAATTACCAAATCATTAAATCATCATACTCTTTTTTCATTTTCTTGTTTAAATAGCGGGGTTTTGACACCTCAAAAATTGTCACATAAAACTGATGATAACGATCTTCGAGATGGAAATGCTGTCGTAGAAAATGCAATGGTTTTTTTCCACACATTATAAATAAACAACTAAAGTTGTTTAATAATATCCACCATTATCGTTCTTGAATTTTACAGCGTGGTATATATTGTCTTCCTTCTCACTCAATTTCTTGCAATGAAGACAACAACAACAAGGAAACTGCAGCAGAGCTGCGAGAGGAGTCGATTAATAAATAAATTAAATCAAAGTATCCAATATCTCATTTTATTTAACTAAAGATTTTTCCTGGTATTTCAATATTAGATTAACCCGAATAATCCAGTCGTTATATTACGCTTTGCTACATTTATTAATACCATTCTCTATCCAGAGTTGTCGTTCCTGCTACGCTACACAACATCTCTCTCAAGCTCATTACACAAGATTTTTGTAAAATTTAGAAACAGTAAAAATGATTTATGATCGTTTTTAACTTTTTAATTTTTACCTCCGCAAAATAGTTCTCAAAGAAGTGTGTGTGGGGGCGGGGTAAAATCATATTTAAGAGAGAATTGATTTGAAATGAGTGATTTCTTTTCGTCTTTATTGATATTTACAATAATTAAAACAATTTTAAGTACATTTTTTTAATGTTTCTAAGTTTTACAAGAATCTTGTAAAATGAGCGTTGACAGAGATGTTGTGTAGCGTAGCAGGAACGACAACTATGGGTAGAGACTGTAATTACTACCTCAAGAAGTGACAGTGGATAGAGGGCGCTGAATTATTCGAGTTAAGATTAGATGGGATAATTCCATTAAGCGGAAAAATTTTGTTTGACGGAAAGGCCCGAAAAAGTCCGATTGCCAAAACATAATATTACATTTTAATATTGATAGTATATTTAGTGCCTTCGGCACGAATGCCAATCAGTATAACATGACGAATTTTTGGTACGAATTTGCTTGGTAAATAACTGTTACAATTAACTTTCGGCTGTGTGTTGCCATGGGATCAATTCCGACTATGCTGTGTGACTTTCGAAATTATGAACTTTTAAAATTTTGTTCGTAACGTAAGTTTTAATTCTCAATACAATTTTAAAGTCATTATTATTTTTATTTTTTTTTCGTGTTGGTCGCTCTTTCGCGACAAATATGTTCAATTACGAAAACAGACACATGGCTTAAGCTCCTCACACTTCCGATTTCAAAGTGTTTACAAATATCAACCATGTTCGCTTCGCTCACAGCTGGGTTGATAAAAAACAACAATTATAATATGACGTCCCGTATTCGGTAAACAAATAAAGGCATATTTGAATACCAATCAAATATAGGCCACACATGCAAGCTGAGCTAAAAAAAAAGCATCTACATAAACACTGACTATTTTGAGAAAATTCTTCATGGTTAGTGATTTTCTGTTATTGTTTTTCTAAAAATTGTTGAAATGAAGTTAATGAGGTTTATCTAATTTATAAGATAAACCAATTCAATAAAAGAGATATAATATTTTTGTGAATTCACGGAAATTCATTTCATCGTCCGGATTTGTTCCGGTTCACGTGATGTATTCTACTTTTAGTTTTCAAGCGAGAAGCTGCCATTGCGAAAAAATTAAAGTGTCCAAAACAATCTGCAGCATCCGACCTGAAATAAGTCATGAGGCCGACCAAAAGACTTCATAATCCCCCGAGGAAGGATTACTCTACACCAACATTGGCCAAGAAATAAAAAAAATAGCAAGAAACCCACTAGAAACAGCCAGCCAGGATCAACACGAAGACCCAATGTTCCGTCGTCGATTCCAGCAGCCAGTGGCCGAGTCCCCGAGTCATTAAGAGACAATTTAGAGGTAAATACCATTGTTCCTCCTGAAATAGTTCCCAGGACCGCTCAACAGGGACCATCGAGATCAAATTTGGCTACCAATTCTGCAGCCACTGACAGAGGCATATCTTCAACAAGGGCGGCCGTGCTTTCGGTTGCTCATGGACCGGTTGTTAACAGAGTGTCAGATTCGAACGTAAGACAAACACCTGAGTCGTTTCATCAAGTGGTCTCCCAGAGCATTTGTAGGGAAAAGGTCAGCCTGTCATTTGACATCCAGACAACACCCGTGGTGAGACACAGACCAGTCCAGTTGCAAATCCAGCTCCAGCGGTGCAAGGGCCCCAGAATAGCAATTATGGTACGCTTAATCTGCCCCCAGTATCATAGTCTTTCGGGATTGGGGCACTAGCGTCCATAATCGATTGTCAAAGTAACCGTATACAGGTCAATCAATCTCCTAACCCTATACCTAGCGTCTTTGACCCGGTTTACACTCATGTAGTTACTTTCTTCACTTCAATAAATTTTCCTTTGTATGGAATATAAAATATGTCATAACGCGTATAATAGTATTGTCTAAAATATAAGATACCATTGAAAGTTTTAAGAAATAATTACCAAATTATTAAATCATCATACTATTTTTTCATTTTCTTGTTTAAATAGCGGGGTTTTGACACCTCAGAAATTGTCACATACAACTGATGATAATGATCTTCGAGATGGAAATGCTGTCTTAGAAAATGCAATGGTTTTTTTCCACACATTATAAATAAACAACTAAAGTTGTTTAATAATTAATATCCACCATTATCGTTCTTGAATTTTACAGCGTGGTATATATGTGTTCCTTCTCACTCAATTTCTTGCAATGAAGACAACAACAACAAGAAAACTGCAGCAGAGCTGCGAGAGGAGTCGATTAAAAAATTAATTAAATCAAAGTATCCAATATCTCATTTTATTTAACTAAAGATTTTTCCTCGTATTTCAAGATTAGATTAACCCAAATAATCCAGTCGTTATATTACGCTTTGCTACATTTATTAATACCATTCTCTATCCAGAATAGCAAGAAACCCACTAGAAACAGCCAGCCAGGATCAACACGAAGACCCAATGTTCCGTCGTCGATTCCAGCAGCCAGTGGCCGAGTCCCCGAGTCAATAAGAGACAATTTAGATGTAAATACTATTGTTCCTCCTGAAATAGTTTCCAGGACCGCTCAACAGGGACCATCGAGATCAAATTTGGCTACCAATTCTGCAGCCACTGACAGAGGCCTATCTTCAACAAGGGCGGCCGTGCTTTCGGTCGCTCATGGACCGGTTGTTAACAGAGTGTCAGATTCGAACGTAAGACAAACACCTGAGTCGTTTCATCAAGTGGTCTCCCAGAGCATTTGTAGGGAAAAGGTCAGCCTGTCATTTGACATCCAGACAACACCCGTGGTGAGACACAGACCAGTCCAGTTGCAAATCCAGTTCCAGTGGTGCAAGGGCCCCAGAATAGCAATTTTGGTACGTTTAATCTGCCCCCAGTATCAGAGTCTTTCGGGATTGGGGCACTAGCGTCCATAATCGATTGTCAAAGTAACGTATACAGGTCAATCGATCTCCTAACCCTATACCTAGCGTCTTTGACCCGATTTCCTCTCATATCCCAGTTAAAAGACAAGAGCGTGTTCATAGATTTGAATTTACTTTTAAAATCTGCTCGTGATATACAATACAATACAATAAGCTTTATTTACAGTCGGAATAAATTAAACATTACAACACAAGCTATATTGAGCTTTTAAATCCGTCATAAGAATATGCATATATCAACATAAAACAAAAACATGCACACAATATTTGTAAAACAAGCAAACTAAAGCACTGTCATATTAAAATTTCTATGAAATTTAAGATTTAAAACCAATCTAAGATATGAAGCATTTAAAACACAGCAGTAGCAGAAGCATAATTTAAAACACAGCAGTATCAGAGGCATAAATTAAGCATATTATATATTGATGTGAGTAAACAAAAAGCATGGATAAAATGAGACACATTGAAACCAGCAACATTAATAATAAAAAAAACTTTTAAAAGCACATGGATCTATCTAAAAAATTAAAAATAAAGCAGAAAAAGTATGAAAATAATTTAAAATCATGAACAGAAGCTGCAGTAACATGAGCTGCCATTCCAAGAGTTTATTAAACTCTTAAATTGATTGAAGGATGTTTCTTTCCTGAAATGGTCTGGCAGCTCATTCCAAGTTTTTGAAGCATAGTACCTAAACCGGGTAGTCTTGACTGTTGGTATATGTGCTGTATTGCTGTACCTAAAATTATATTTATTATTTTTTAAAATTACAAGATCATGTAGATATTGAGGGGTTTCCTTATTTATAATTTTAAATGTTTCAATAGCTATTGTACGTACACGCCTAATTTTTAGAGAAGGTAATTTTGATTTAGCCAGAAGTTCTTCATATGTGGAGTGGTTTTCATTATATATAAATTTTAGTGCTCTCTCTTGAATTTTTTTCCATCTTTTTAGTATTAGCTTCAGAACAGAAATGCCAAATTACTGGGCAGTAGTTAAAGTTTGATAGAATAAATGAGTGATATATAGTTAATTTTCCCAATCTATTTAAATATTTTCCCATTCTTTTTAATACATTAAGTTGTCTAGAAGCTTTTCTACAGATATTAGTGATGTGAGAGTTGAATTTTAATTCATAATCAATCGTTACTCCAAGGAGTTTAACTTCATCTTCATTTTTTTTTTATAATATTACCATTTAAATTAAAAGAAATATTTTTAGATTGTGTGTTTTTACCAATAGCAATTGCTTGAAATTTATCAGGATTCGCTTTCATTTGATTTGAGGTAAACCAATCTATTAGATTAAGACTGTCTTTTTTCAAGGTGTTTATAATTTTATTTAAGTCATAGCCAGAATATGATAATGTATTATCGTCAGCATAATTATATAGGGAACTGTCAGATATGAAATAAAATATATCATTTATAAATATGTTAAAAAGTACAGGACCTAAGATTGATCACAGAGGTACGCCTTTGTAAATATCTTGCTACGTACTTAATGCTGTTCCTAATTTAACGCATTGTTTTCTATCTGATAGATAGTTTTGTATTAAATTTAGAGCTGATTTTGAGGTACCATAATATTTTAATTTTTGAAGTAAGAGGTCATGGGGGAGACAGTCAAATTGATATCGCAGATGAGTCTCATTTGGAAGGGGATTTAACAGTTAAGAGGGGGTGTTTTATCGGTAATTAAACCTCAGAAATCCCAATTCAAAAGTATACACGATTGGACTAGCGCTTTCGTGATTTTTGCAAGTATCATTCTAGAAAAATGGCCAAACAAAGGTCTCGAACTTTTTAAATATATGCAAACCGTAAGATTGACAGTTTCTAGGGGATATTTCGGAGGTTGGATCCAGTATGATGAGCAATATCGGCTACGGAAAGCAATTTCCCCATGTTCATCATGGGGTGTGGTTGACATGGAATTGTGGATGATGTGCGTTTCAACTCCACATTCTTCCCCCTCTGGGTCCTTCTTTAGCACTCAACCAAATAGATTTGCGACATCTCCGCTTAAAAGGCACTTGTCAGGCTTTTGATTCAGGAAAATGTACATTTGGAAAGAATTGCAAGTTTCCTCACAAGTGTTCAAAGTGCAATGGAAACCACCCCTTCATACATTGCAGATCTTAATTTGTTAAGTTAATTTGGTAAATAATAAATAATGTAGGCATTTAAAGACATCTTCTGAATTTCAGTCTCTTTAGACCTAATTGTTGTTGATTATTTTTTAATGTACATGTGTGTATGTTATTCTGAATTTCAGGTCATTCAGCGTTATATACTCTTGATCATTCTCCAATAATTCCGAATGAAGTCAAGAAGGCGCTTATTAATTACCCTTATCCAGATAAAACAAGAGAATTAATACAGGGACTTGAATACGGATTTGAATTAAAATACTCCGGTCCGGGGAAAAACCTTATTTGGGCATGACGGGGTCCATTTATCTGACATCGGTAACGACATCTTTCTCAACAATATTCAAGCGGGACTAGATACCTTTATATCGTCTACCCATACCTGCTCCTTCCCAGCGGCATAGTTTGGTTTTTCCGCCGGTTTGTGTTGGGAGGGGGGGAGATTTAGTGAGTGTGTATAGACACACTCATATGGCGGGATCTGCCATGATAAGGGGCACGATCCTTTCCTTAATTGTACGTCGGGTCATATTATGTTGTAGCATTCCCGCGCTTTACCGCAGGAAGTTAGTTTAGACCATCTCATGTCAACCATGAGTGGCCGGTTCTATTCTGATCACCAGTTTGAATTTGACCTGTGAGCTTAGATGTTTTTAAAGTCAATTAAATAATTTAATTTGTTTAATCCCATGAAATGTTGCAACCATGGGGTGATGTGAATATGGGTCGGCGTATTTGGAATTCGTGTCCCTAGTTCTCTCGAGATCTAGTGTAGATTTAACCTTGAGGAATGTGAGCATCCTTTGCCTACCAAGGGTGCACAGACTTGTCCATATTCAATTTTCGGCATTCTGTTCCATATCTTGCCAGATCTCTACTTTTCAGTGACCTGTGGACGTTATTTTCCACTTAATACAATTGTTTGTCTTATTTAAACCTTATAGATTATTTGATTAAAATTAAATAAATAAATCATAATCAAGTCTTATCATAATGAAACTCTTACACGTCTTTGTTGTGGCTATTCCAATTAACTCCGATTTCTATCTTATACTTCACCCATAACTTCCGGTTAATGGTGAAAGATAAAATGTGAACACTGACAACATAAATAAACGGTTTAAATATCATTTAGAAACGACGAAACGTTATCATGGGAATACCTGTAATAAAAACATTGGTAAGACAAACATAAAACATCTTTACAACGACAAAATCCACACATATTTCACTCTTTGTATGCTTTATGTTTATGCATTGATATTTACAGTGCCGGCCACCTTGACCGCCTCGAATTTTAAAATTACCGTATTTGTCCAATTAGAATCGAAATAATGCATGCCGGCCATACTTTATTGTTATTCAAATATGGGTAGGCATTATATTCATGAGATTTAACCCCTCGCTATCGCCATCGCTTGGGGTTAAAGTAATATGAAATGCCAAAATTATTTTCAGTTTTCTAAAAATTTCTGATTTATGTAAAGATTAAATATATAAAAAACGTAAACCATTCACTTTTGAGAGCTACGATGTATAATTCAGGAGAAAACGTCATTTTATTCTGTCTTCGATAATTCTGACTATCCGGACAATAATGTAAATCATATGCTATTGACCTCAGATTTGAACTCATTAGGTAGAGATTGTGCGCATGCTCCGTCATAGTGTTGATGAAGAAAATGTCGGAGGCAAAGAAATTGAAGCCAGGTCCGAAGCGTAAATTGAGCGATTCTGCCAGAAAAAAAAACAAAAAAGCAGCGAATGCTAAGTTAAGCAAAAACGGAATATATATTGGAGATGAATATGATCGTTGGATTGAAATAAAGACCGCTCTTCGTCTGGAAACGAACTCTGAAGTGGCCAAGATTCTTCTTGACAGGTAGCATCATTTTCGTTTCGATTTACATTCCATTATTTTCCATTCAATCCACGATTAAAAATAATTGTTATTTTTAAAAATAATGTTCCCTTATGCAAGAAATGCAAGAAATTTAACTTCTTTCAAAACCAGAATGATACATGTGCTCATCTCAGCACCCATCGTTGTTTACGTTGGTGATGAAATTTCATGATCGGCAATCATCGGAACGCCCCCTACGGTGCATCCGAAAGTTAATTAGCCGCCATTGTCTTGAAAAAACACGTACGAGATGGAATGATTTTCTGTTCTTAATCACAGATGATCGCGATTTTCGTTCTCAAACATGCACGAATAGTTTAATTTTTAGGGAATGTAAACATATTTCACCAAAAACTCGTTTTATATTACTTTAAATATTCATGAAAATAATGCCTACCCATATTTGAATAACAATAAAGTATGGCCGGCATGAATTATTTCTTAAACAAACAACAAACAATACAAAAACCTCTAGATATCTCATTTAGTTTCTGGAATAACATTCATCACTCAAAATCAACTTATTGGAAAGCCAAAAATTGCAGTGGTATTGAAACTATAAAACCAAAGGGCACAACAGTATATCCAAAAGCGGTTTAAATAATTCGTTTAAGAGCTGCATATTTTATTATTAATACCTTAAACGAGAAACATATCTTATTTTTGCTTTGCTATAATTTGTGTTTATGTTCTTGATGCTTGCGATGTGGATCGTTTCTTTGTTGATCGTAATGTGGATTGCCTCTGTTGTTCGTGATGTGGATCGCCTCTTTGTCGATCGTAATGTGGATCGCCTCTTTGTTGATCGAAATGTGGATCACTTCTTTGTTGTTCTTGATGTGGATATCCTCTTTGTTGTTCCTAGTGTGGATCTCCTCTTGCTGTTCGTGATGTGGATCACATTTTTGTTGTTCTTGATGTTGATGTCCTCTTTGTTGCTCGAAATGTGGATAGCTTCTTTGTTTTCAGTGATGTGTTAGCCTCTTTATTCGTGATGTGGATAGCTTCTTTGTTGCTCGTGATTTGGACCGGCTCTGGTTCGTGATGTGGATTACCTCTTTGCTTTATCATCCTTCACACCTTGTCTACCCTGTGCTCATCTTAAATATACATGTGAAGTTGTTTATAGTCACCTTTCGTGACAATATTAAAACCGCATCGATGATGTAAAGGTTAGCGTGCTCGCCTTGAGTGCGGTAGATCGTGGGTTTGAGCCCCGATCGGGTCAAATAAAAGACTATGAAATTGGTATTTGTTGCTTCTCCGCTAAGCACGCAACATTAAGGAGAAAGAGCAACGGCTGGCTAGCTCGTAATCAGGGTAATGTTTCCGATTGGGGCGGACTGTTGTTTCAGTGAGCTAGCACTATAAAATTCAACCAAGCGTGTTTGTCTAGTGCAAAGCCTCATCATCATCTCATTGAAAATAACTTGTTCTCGCGTTGATATAGCTGACAAATTGCCTAGTTAAACAACAATCGCTTACGCATTCACTTGACAATATTTTCTGTCTTGCATATTGTACCTTCATCTTATGAATTGAATTGCCTACTACTCTGCATTCGTTTTCGACTTTGGGTACCATGTGTGTGAAGAAACGCTCACTTCACCTTTTGAGAAATCTCTGAATATTTATTTGCATGATGTTAAAAGTCAAAGAGATAGTAGAAGTAATTCTTATGCAACTTACTGCTGTTAGTATCGTATTCACATATCACACATAACGCATTAAAATAGTTAATTAGAGTTTTGTTGCTTGGGTGTTTTGCAAGAGCTTAGCTTATTTTATCTTTGAAACATTATATTCCCCTGCTCTGTGTTCGTCTTAATTACTGGATACTTACGTGGTCGTGATCGTATGGTATTTGGATTTATAACTACCAATGCAATCAGTGCCTATCAACACTAAAATTGTGGCGAGGTGTACTCGATACAACATTATGTAGTGAAGATTGTAAGTGACTTGCTGCAGGTTGGTTGTTTTCTCCTGGTACTCCGATTTCTTTCACCAATAAAACTGACCGCCACGATATAAATGATATATTTTTGAAAATGGCGTTAAACACCATGACATTAACCCTAAAACAATGTACCACAAAGCTTCACGTAGTTGACATTTTGTACCTAAATGTCCCAAATGTCGTCAGACCAAACCAGTTTGTTGGAAACATGATTTTCACATAATGATGGACTCCGTTGATAATAATGGGAGAAAATGAGGAACACGAGAATTGATCCTGGAGATGGTCTGTATGATTGAGCTAAAAACGGTTAACATAATCAGCCAAATGCGTATCAGGGAATTAAAAGGCTTCATCAGTACTACATATTGTTTCCATTCACTGTTATAGCTACTTTTATAACAGTTTCTTTTCACCACATAGGTATTGAATACAATAATAATTCAATCTGCAGATATTCAATGATAACTTAGTTGTCTCACCATTGCTTCTGTATTTAGAAGCACACGTTGTAAGTCGAAGAAAAAAGGAAAAAAGACAAAAGGACAAACAACGATCTACAACATATTACACGGAAAATCAAAGATCGAGCAATAAGAACTCTACCAAAATCGGTGCTCTGGAAGGATAAGTAGTTTCTGCTCTACCAAAAGCACCCGTCATGATACCGTAGTTACAAACCCGATGCTGTCATGAAGAAGGAAATGACCGGCATGTGCTTACGACAAATGGAACATATCCGCGGTCTTTTGGGACACAGATATTCCGTAACGGTTAATCAAGTCTCGGGGGCGATCTTAAAACTTTCAAAGTGATGTCTTCAACTTAACCAATAGGAACTCTTTGTTCAGTAGCTTCCTTGGCAGCAGCAAACATCTACCAAGGAAATTATGATAGGAACCACAAGTTGTGGAATATTGGATATGATCTGTTTTCTTTGCTAGCAATATGGATATTGTGATTGTGCCTCTAGTACAACTACATATGTTGGTGTTGTATATATTCTTGTTATTGTTGTTGATTAAATGTAATTTCTAGTTATTTATTGTTTGGATATAATTACTAACTAATGTAAAATCTATAAGAAGTATCAACTGTGATGTTTGTATCCTCAGAGTAATGGTCTACTACTTACATACTCTACAAAGAAAAGTTTGAAGATACCAAAGGGGTAAATAACAGTTGTAAACTGAAGATGACAGACAATACAATGACCAAAAGTTAAAGGACAAGGGGAGGAAACATCGATATACACAACAGTACATAAAAACAAAATATTGAGCAACACGAACTCCACAAAAAATGGGTTGAACTCCAGAAGGGTAATCATCTACAAACGTTCACTGTTGCTGCATTGGTACTTTCTATTTTTATGCTGTAATCATTTCTGTGTAAGTGTATAAGCTTTTGAGATAAAGAGAATTTATTCACCCTTTTTATTGTTAGTTTATTTCTGCTTCACTGCTGTATACCTATATACTAAGAGGGGAGGGGTTGGGTGGATCAATGTAACCCGCAACATTGTTGTGTCTGTCCTACACCAGGACCTAGATCCACTAATATTCTGTTGTTATCATTTCCATGGTTACTGCTGAGGTCAGTAAAGAAATGTTGCGTATCGTTCTGGTTGGTAAATTGTCGACTTTTACTGTTTACCTTTTTGTTGTCAATGTTGTATCTTACATTCCCAAGGGTTTCGTAAATATTATTTGTAATCGATTTCAGAATAGATCAAGCGTAACATCGAAGTCTTTGTTAGGAAATGAGTGTCTGATGTCATTGATTACCAAACATCCCAGCGTCGGAAACATCTAGTTATTGCCTCACACTTAATCGAACCACATAGGAGGCATACTCAAAGATAATTATCTGTCTTGGAGATTGTGTCAACTTATCGATTAAGGCTACCCTGTATAAAAACTTGTTGGTAAAGATAAAGCTGACATTAACATTGAGGATAAGTGTTGAAATTGCACGGAAATCAAATGTATTGAAAATAGAGGCGACAAAGGTTCTTCCATATCCTTAACCATAGACCTATTTATGGTCATATGAAGGCAGACAAACAACTAACACAGACTGATGATGCAGGCCACAAATGTGACATTGTTATTAATAATATTCATTAATGCATGTGAATAAAAAATGTACAAGTAGTAAATATTTAAATTGAAATAACATGAATACAAAATGGTAATTCGTCAAAATGTATTTACAATTGTCATAGAATAAATTCATAACAAATACAAAATTTTGAAAATGTTTGGGTTATCTCCCTTGCTTCATAGAAATCATATAAAATTTGTGAACAGAAACCGCCACAGAAAGAAAACATATAAAATTTGTGAGCAGAAACCAATGAGAATAAATTTAATTCTAATTAAATAGAATGTACTGTTCATGTGCATAAATCAATGAGGTTAATACCACCAATGTGATCCACAAGATGCTGGAGCTAGCTGTTGTGCTGGAGCTTGTTGTAGCTGTTGTGCTGGAGCTTGTTGTAGTTGTTGTGCTGGAGCTTGTTGTAGTTGTTGTGCTGGGGCTTGTTGTAGTTGTTGTGCTGGGGATTGTTGTAGTTGTTGTGCTGGGGATTGTTATAGTTGTGCTTGGGCTTGTTGTAGTTGTTGTGCTGGGGCTAGTTGTAGCTGTTGTGCTGGGGCGTGTTGTAGTTGTTGTGCTGGGGCTTGTTGTAGCTGTTGTTCTGGGGCTTGTTGTAGCTGTTGTGCTGGGGCTTGTTGTAGTTGTTGTGCTGGGGCTTGTTGTAGCTGTTGTGCTGGAGATTGTTGTGGTTGTTGTGCTGGGGCTAGTTGTAGTTGTTGTGCTGGGGCTTGTTGTAGCTGTTGTGCTGGAGATTGTTGTAGTTGTTGTGCTGGGGCTAGTTGTAGTTGTTGTGCTGGAGCTTGTTGTAGTTGTTGTGCTGGGGCTTGTTGTAGCTGTTGTGCCGAGGCTTGTTGTTGTTGTTGTGATGGGGCTTGTTGTAGTTTTTGTGATAGGTCTTGTTGTAGCTGTTGTGCTGAAACTTGTTGTAGCTGTTGTGCTGGAACTTGTTGTAGCTGTCGTGCTGGAGCTTGTTGTGCTGGGACTTGGTGTAGCTGTCGTGCTTAGGTTGACTGGAGTATCTGTGGTATCAAATGTAATTGCATATTAAATTTTAATTGTTCCTAAAAATACTAGGATACTCAAACATGTCTTACTTATATGATAGCATAAGGTGAACAAATATTTAGAAAAATAATAATATTTCTGCAAGTAAAGGGAACACCATAGTCAAAAGAGATTTTTTAATAATGGAATGGCGTTAAAATAAAAACAAAAACAGGAACAGTGCAGACACATCGGTAAAAAAAAACAATGTTCGGAAACCACGAATCTGATCTTTTTCTAGTCTTATTTAATCTCCACTTTTAGCATTATGAAATGCATTGCACAGCTGGTGATGCTGAGAAAATTAAAATTAAAATCCATTGTACTGGTTATGATGTAACTGCCTTGAATAATTATGCTTACATACATTGTAATATTATTGGTATTCACAATGCATTTAATGATATCCTACTGTACACCGAGATAGCTACCGCCTTTTAATTTATAAAGCGAACATACATGTACATGAGCCGTTATACCGAAAAGCTGCTTGACGATATATCTATGTGGATCAAACTAAATTAATAGCTAGTAATAATTACCAATGTGGATCAAACTAAATTAATATCTAGGAATAATTACCAATGTGGATCAAACTAAATTAATATCTAGGAATAATTACCAATGTGGATCAAATTAAATTAATATCTAGGAATAATTACCAATGTGGATCAAACTAAATTAATATCTAGGAATAATTACCAGTTCACTTGAAGAATTTCCCCTTTTTATGCATTCATTCAAAATGACATTTTTTAAATTAACCAATCTAAACCCTCTTTGCATATGAAAATAACATATTCATTTTCATTGGACAAAAAAATGTTACAAAGCATTGGCCTACATAATTGTCAAAATGTTTGCATTATACAGATATTTTCTTCAAATTATCACCAAACTTTGTTTTGTTTGTTTTGTTTATCTCTCCTAATTTTACTCACTATGTCGAGGATCTGTAGTAGTTCCATAAAATGTCAAATACCATGAATATAAAGTTACTGAAAATATAATGTAAATATTTTAATGTGACTCAATTGTTTACTAAGTATGTTACTCTAATTTATAAGGTGCAGCTCAAAAACTTATCTGTGTGACTTAAAAATTTATGTGTGTGGCTTAATAGTTTATGAGTGTGGTTCAATAAATTATGTGTGTGGCTCAATAATTTATGTGTGTGTCTGAATTATTTATGTGTTTGTCTCAATAACATATGTGTGTGGCTTAATAATTTATAATGTGAGTGGTTCAATTGTTTATGTGTTGCTCAATAATTTATGTGTGTGGCTCAATCATTTATGTGTGTGGCTCAATAATTTATGTGTGTGGCTCAATAATGTATGTGTTGCTCAATAATTGATGTGTGTGGCTCAATAATTTATGTGTTGCTCAATAATGTATGCATGTGGCGCAATAATTTAGCCTAATAGTTTATAATGCAGGTTGTTTGTGGTTTAACAATGTATCAGCTTCCTCAAAGTATATAGGTAACCTTTACCGATTATGGAGCTCCTGTGTATATATTTGGTCTTCTTGTTTCTAAAGATCTTAACATTATTTGGCTTTCCAATCTTTTGATGTATATTTAGTTCCAAAGGGCATCATCCACTCAGTGAACAGTGTTTGTCACTGATGTGATTTTTAAAATATATTCATTATTTAAAGTTCCTTGATAATATAATTATTATTAACTCTAATGTTTAACTTCCTCAGGCATAAATAACCTTTACAGTGTGTGACTATCCTGTTTTGTTCCTTTTGTATTCAGAGAAAATATATATGAGTATAAAACCTAACATTTAAACCAATACTAGTATCCTTACCTGTGGAATATCCTTTTGTCGATCTAAATTGCAGAGTCCACGTTCCTAGCGGATTCTCCCACCAGAAGTGTACTGACATAAATGTCCATGTTAATGTATCCCCACTTTCAAATTCGATGGCATCATCATATCTGAAATGAAGAAGGTGACTTTCTGCTCCACTCGGAGATACCAAATATAACTCAGTAGCACCACGATATCGACTGTATGAGAACCTAATAGTAACTGTCACGTGTTCTAAGAAAACTACTGCAGAACAGTCACTGGCTGTCACACTTGTTGAATCTGATGACAACTTTGAACCGGAAGTAGATCTGTAAAGGATACAAATTAATGTTAATACGCAGATAATGTGCCAGATAACTGGGAATACATACATTGACAAATAACAGGGAACATACACATTTGCCAATAACAGGGAACACATACATTGACAAATAACAGGGAACACATTCATTGGCCAATAACATGGAACACATACATTGGCAAATAACAGGGAACACAGACATTGACCAATAACAGGGAATACATACATTGACAAATAACAGGGAACACATACATGTACATTGGCCAATCAGAGGGAACACATACATTGGCCAATAACAGGGAACACATACATTGGCCAATAAGAGGGAATACATATATTGGCCAATAACAAGGAACACATATATTGTCCAATAACAGGGAACACATACACTGACCAATAACAGGGAATACATATATTGACAAATAAGAGGGAACACATACATTGGCCAATATAGGGAACACATACATTGGCCAATCAGAGGGAATATATATTTTGACTAATAACAAGGAACACATACATTGGCCAATAACAGGGAACACATACATTGGCAAATAATAGGGAACACATAGATTTAAGGAATATTTTTAATTTTTGAACAGGTTATACGAAATAACCTGGATTGGGGCAGCTTACGCTTAATAAACCGCGAAGCGGTTTATGAAAAGTGTAGACTGTTCCAAAACAGGTTATACAAGTATAACCTGTTCAAAAATTTAAAATATTCCTTATAATTTAATTTTTACAACAAAATTTAATGATTCCTTGATTTTAATTAGGATCATTTCATGCGACTATCTGAATTTGTCGTTGGCGAATGAATACGTTGGTGACGTTACAATACCAACCCAGGTTATCAAGTATAACCAAAATTTTCTCTACGCGGATTGCAATATTCAAGTCAAATTAAATATTTAAGGATTGATCGCAATTTTTGTTCGGATCATGAAGAAATAACATCAATCAGTTTGTGCACACCGTATAACCCGCGTAGAGGGTTACGCAAGGGTGTGTACAACCTGATTGAGGTTATTTCGAATGAACCGAACAAACAATTTCGATCAATCCTTATAAATTAATTCAAACTTTTTTTGTTATGTTATTGAACAATGTATTTATTTTTTCAACATAAGCCAAATAATCGGAAATAAATTTAAATAACCCCAAAGGTGCCTCATTTAAAGAAAATCACCTGATGACAACGGTACGCGACACCTTGAGAACGACGTCTACTTTCTGATTCCGTACATTAGAAAATGACCTCAACTTGTTAAACCAATCAAAACACTATAAAATGACATATGACTCTAAGATTAATTTATTCGAAAATAACAGGGAACATATACATTGGCAAATAACAGGGAGCACATACATTGGAAAAATAACAGGGAGCACATACATTGGCCAATAACAGGGAACACATACACTGGAAAATAACAGGGAACACATACATTGGCAAATAACAGGGAACACATACATTGGCAAATAACAGGGAACACATACATTGGCAAATAACAGGGAACACATACACAGGTAAATAACCTTTGGATACTTAACTAAATGTAGAAACTCATCACTAGAAATATAGAACAAAAGCAGAAATAATAGACATACCCTTTTTTTCTTTTTCACATTTCTGAACATTTTGCGTTTGGCCTTTTGCATATTTCATTATCATTTTATATATTTTTATGGCATGGAACAACACTGAAGAAACAACTTATTTGATAAAGTGAAAAGCTATACATATTAACGTACATAAACGGGAATCTTCTAGATGTAGTACAATCTTGTTGACTAGGAACTGTTGTCCATTGTTTGGCTTGAGTAACCATGGCTCTAGCATCCATCAGACCAAATCCAAGAACCTGGCTATCTATTTAATCAATGTGGATATATAACGTTTGGTCATAATTCATGTCGACATTTGTATTAATCTAAAGAATATGTAGTGTGTGTAAAGGAAAGGATAAACGCTGCATTTGTTATTACATTTATCTAACATTATGTACATTTTTCTTTGAAATTAAATAAAGTAGCCTCTCTGATACAAGGTGTCTGATACAAGATGCTGTATCACCACATTGTGGTGATGAAAGAATGGTACGACGCTGCACAAGATATTCTCTGCCAAACTACTTTGTCATGACGTTATATCATTAAAATGTGGAGTAAAACACATCAATGTAAGCAGCGTAAACAAAGCGACTGTTTCATATTCATTCATTCATATTATATATTGCAAATTAACGGTCACATTCTCATTTCCAAGGACATAGCTTCCATATTTCCGGCAACTGTACGGTCCACAATTCTAAAATTAAAAGCATTGTCGGACAATTGCACAATGACACTGACAGTAATCAAACAGTAATGATACATTGGTGTATGAACGGCAGCAAATAATGTAGCGTCATGCACAAAATGTAGCCTCCCTCAGAGTATTTTACAAATTTGTTAATTCTAATTCGAACCTTGTCATTTTTCTTAAATTTGTTTTTATTGAAAAGTTGGATAACCTTATTACATGCATAGTGTGTTGGTACAAGACTTTATATCAGGTATTGCCTATTGCGTAAATAACCATTTTACAACTCTTCGCTGTGGCGACTCGTAGTGATACTGGTTCCCATAACATGCTCGACCTGATACAAAGTTTTGTACCACCACACTATGTATTGAATAGGTATGCATTATATACACAATGTCATTCAATTCAGCACACCAACCCCACACTAGTAAGCTTCTTTCTTGTGATGTTTTATTCCGGTAATTCAAAACTGCAATAAAACTACAACAGTCAAACGTTGTAATTCGCATATACATGTTTCTAATTATGTTTCAATTTAAATATTTTGAATTTATTTCTATATTTGTCTACACTTGTATTAACATGTCTTATAATGGTGTCCAGTAAAACAAATTAAACTTTAAAAAAAAGTTATATATATGTATGTACATGCGATTGAAATGATTAGTATAAACATATTTTATTAATAAATTCAAACATTTATAAGAACAAACATGTATATCATTTACAACATCAACCTGAATAAATCAATAGGATTCGGAAACAAGTCGTTAGACATATTAATCCGTCTCCCGACATTACTTTTCACAATGTATATATCTCAAGAAATAGATCACAATAATATACATATACATAGCATTACATTTCACAATAAGAAAATATATTTTCTAATATTGAAGATATTACATAGAATATAACATTTATGTATTGTAATTGTATTTCATGTGCAAAGCAGAAGTGGAAGAATAGTGAAGAAAAAAATAATAATCAGAAGTTGGTGAAGTCAGTTTTGAATCGCCTGCTACTCAAAATGTACGCTTGAACTGCCGAAAATAGTTGTTCATTTTGTTCATCGCTAAAATCTTCCGAACCATGTAGTAAAATTTCTTCAGTAAACATTCGATTTATAAAATGTAAGTGTTGCTGACGGACAACCGCAAATTGATGGCAATGAAACAAATAGTGAGAGTTTGTTTCAATAGCTCCACACTGACAGTTAGGGGAATCAATTATATTTTTCACAAATAAGTGATGATTCAGTGAGCATTGCATACGCAATCGCGCATGTTGTATTTGACCGAGACGTTTCCCAGCATAAAAGTATGGCAGTTTTTTACTATTTTTATCATGGAAACAGTTTTTTTGAAGGCGGAAATAGATGGGCTTGTCTTCACATTGGAAGACAGCAAATGCCATGAGCGAACGGTGGCAGGCAAAACATAATTGGAATATAAGGCCGTTCTTGTCCTAACCGGGGGTATAATTGAAGCGTTACGCGTATTATGATCATGAATATTTCCAAGATTGTGCGGTATCATAGATTTAATTGTTGTTTTCTACATACTTTATTGTAAACATACATTCTTTCAGAGCTCCATTGAGTGTCCAGTTAGAGTAGCTATCAGTGAATCCACTGCTAGATGAGGTAAGTACTATCAGATGTTGTATGTCTCTCCATGTTAGATTAGGACTGTCACAAATATACAAAAATAAAATGCTAATATACCTTTTGTGGATAGTTTCTGAAAGATATTCATTTGAATGTAGCCTTTTATATAACTTTCAAAGTATTCATGGAACGTATGCGTAATAGTGTCAGTATTAATCTTACATTATGTTACGAATCACTAGAAACTGCCCACCCTATCAAAACTTATGGTACGAATCATTAGAAACTGTCCACGTTATCAAAACTTATGTTACGAATCACTAGAAATTGTCCACCCTATCAAAACGTATGGTACGAATCATTAGAAACCATTCACCCTATCAAAACTTATGGTACAAATCATTAGAAACTGTCCACGCTATCACAACTTATGGTATAATCCATTAGAAAATGTCCACCCTATCAAAACTTATGGTACGAATCATTAGAAACGGTCCACCCTATCACAACTTATGCTACGAATCATTAGAAACTGTCCACCCTATCAAAACTTATGGTACGGATCATTAGAAACTGTCCACCCCCACCCTATCAAAACTTATGGTACGGATCATTAGAAACTGTCCACCCTATCGTAACTTATGGTACGAATCATTAGAAACTGTCAACCCTATCAAAGCTTATGGTACGGATCATTAGAAACTGTCCACCCCCACCCTATCAAAACATATGGTACGGATCATTAGAAACTGTCCACCCTATCGTAACTTATGGTACGAATCATTAGAAACTGTCCACCCTATAAAAACTTATGGTACGAATCATTAGAAACTGTCCACCCTATAAAAACTTATGGTACGAATCATTAAAAACTGTTCACCCTATCAAACCTTATGGTAGAATCATTAGAAACTGTTCACCCTATCAAAACTTATGGTAGGAATCATTAGAAACTGTTCACCCTATCAAAACTTATGGTAGGAATCATTAGAAACTGTTCACCATATAAAAACTTATGGTAGGAATCATTAGAAACTGTCCACCCTATCAAAACTTATGGTATGAAACATTAGAAACTGCCCACTCTATCAAAACTTATGGTACGAATCATCAGAAACTGTCCACCCTTTCAAAAGGTATGGTACGAATCATTAGAAAATGTCAACCCTACCTAAAATTATGCTAGAAAACATTAGAAACTGTCCACATTTATCTAAGTTTATGCTAGAAAACATTAGAAACTGTCCATTCTTATCTAAGCTTATGCTAGAAAACATTAGAAGCTGTGTACACTTATCTAAGCTTATGCTAAGAAACATTAGAAACCGTCAACACTTATCTAAGCTAAAACTTGAAAACATTAAAAACTGTCCATTCCTATCTAAGATTATGCTAAGAAACATTAGAAACTGTCAACCTTATCTAAGTTTATGCTAGAAACATTAGAAAATGTCCATTCCTATCTAACATTATGCTAAGAAATATTAGAAAATGTCCATCCCTATATAAGCTTATGCTAAGAAGCGTTAGAAGATGTCTACACATATCTAAGCTTATGCTAGAAAACATTAGAAACTGTCCATTTCTATCTAAACTTATGCTAGAGAACATTGGACACTGTCCACACCTATCTAAGCTTATGCTAAGAAACATTAGAAACTGTCCATGCCTATCTAAGCGTATGCTAGAAAACATTAGAAACTGTCCACACCTATCTAAGCTTATGCTAAGAAACATTAGAAACTGTCCACCCTATCAAAACTTATGGTTCGAATCATTAGAAACTGTCCACCCTATACAAACTTATGGTACGAATCATTATAAACTGTCCATCCTATCAAAACTTATGGTACGAATCATTAGAAACTGTCCACCCTATAAAAACTTATGGTTCGAATCATTAGAAACTGTCCACCCTATAAAAACTTATGGTACGAATCATTATAAACTGTCCATCCTATCAAAACTTATGGTACGAATCATTAGAAACTTTCCACACTAGCAAAACTTATGGTACGAATCATTAAAAACTGTCCACCCTATCAAAACTTTTGGTAAGAATTATTAGAAACTGTCCACCCTATCTAAGCTTATGCTAGAAAACATTAGAAACTGTCCAAACTTATCTAAACTTATGCTGGAAAACATCAGAAACTGTACACACTTATCTAAGCTTATGCTAGAAAACATTAGAAACTGTTCACACTTATCTAAACTGATGGTTCGAATCATTAGAAACTGTCCACCCTATAAAAACGTATGGTACGAATCATTAGAAACTGTCCACCCTATAAAAACTTATGGTACGAATCATT
Source organism: Gigantidas platifrons (assembly GCA_002080005.1). Taxonomy (NCBI): domain Eukaryota; kingdom Metazoa; phylum Mollusca; class Bivalvia; order Mytilida; family Modiolidae; genus Gigantidas; species Gigantidas platifrons. The sequence goes on along the minus strand of MJUT01009332.1, from coordinate 181 downwards.
AGAAACTGTCCACCCTATCAAAACTGATGGTTCGAATCATTAGAAACTGCCCACCCTATAAAAACTTATGGTACGAATCATTAGAAATTGTCCACCATATAAAAACTTATGGTACGAATCATTAGAAACTGTCCACCCTATAAAAACTTATGGTACGAATCATTAATAACTGTCCACCCTA
>MJUT01009319.1:92177-115859 GCA_002080005.1 Gigantidas platifrons | reverse complement strand
TGACGTGGCAAAAATGTGGTTCAAAACAGGCGCTGGAAAAACCTAAAACAAGTTTGTCTTTGATGGAAGTTTTTAACATTGCATTAAGATGCAGAGTCTTCAGATTTTAAGAACTTTTAAATGCAACTATTGTGCGTATGTGTAAGGCATAAAAATTAATAACGAGTATATCCACCGCGTTTATTGTGAAGTTCTATAACACACCTCGTCATGCTTCGCACAAGACGCCTAAGCCGTTCTTGGAGGAACTGTTGCCACTCCTGTAAGAAAGCAGTTCTTAATTCGTCAATATTTTGACATTTTGGATTGCGTTGGTTAATTTTTCGGCCAATAAAGTCCTATATATGCTCTATATGGTTCATGTCTGGCGACATCGCAGGCCATGGAATTGTCTGAACAGCCTCTTGCTGTAAAAATGTTGTGCAATTCGGGCTCTATGTGGCCTAGCGTTGTCGTCCATGAACATTGGCCTGTCAGCCAATGCATGATTCTCGAAATGGGGGACTACGCGTGGAGCGAGCACATCGTCACAATATTTTTGGCCTGTCAGATTACCATCAAGAACGTACAAATCCAGCTTAGAGTCAAAGGAAAAAGCAACCCCAGACAGTTACTAGCTCACCCCCAAAAGCAGTGGTGCCCAAAATGTGAATGTCCTGAAATGAAGTGTTTCGTTGGCGCCAAACCCTTGCACGACCGTCGGTAGGGAGTAACAAATAACGACTTCCATCAGACCAGTGATCCCGTCTCCATGTGCGAATAGTCCACCCAAATAATCATGTGACCAGTCAAATCGAGCATGGCGATGACGTAATGTCAACTGTGGACGTTTTATGGGTCGTCGCGCTCGCTTTCTCTGATGGTGGAGGCGTCTGATTACAGTGCATGTGCTAATGTGGCCTCCAAACGCTAAATTACCACGAAGTGCACCAACTGTACTGAACGGCGTTGCCGCGTCCGTCTGGATATGAGCCAGTCCTCTCTCGGCGTCGTTTTGCGAGGTCTACCTGCACGTGGACGGCCAGTAACATTCCCCGTATGACGAAAACGCTGCATCTGTCGTACAATAATGGAATGGTTAACCCTGAAGTGGTCTGCAACCCTTCTATGGCTAAAACCACCATTATGCATGCCAACAGCTTGCCACCTTTCTGGTATGGTTGATTTTCGTCGCACCATACCAAACCAATAGAAAATGAAACTTAAAACTCTACACAAAAAAAATCAGCTTTCGTTCGCAAACACAAATGTTGAAAAGTACACGTGGCACTTTACACACCCTGTCATATACACATAAATAAAAATCGATCAATAACCTGTTTCATAGGTAAGTAAGTATGTGTGTACAGGTAACGAAAACAGCAAACCAATTTGAAATAAGTTCATTATTAGAAAAGATATTATTGAAGCAAGTCAGGTGGTGCTTAACTTTGGTCGGACTGTATATTTAGCAAAATGTAGCATCCTTTCATAAATTTAAAAGGAAATTATGATAAGATTCTTCCATTTACGTCCTTAAAACATAATTTGATGACTCTCAAAAACACCATGAACTCCTACAAACAACCGAGGATGACACAAACATCAGTTTTTACGTGAAGTTACGTAAAATATTAATTTGTGTGTCTGAATGGGTTCAGTTATTGACGCCGACTTCCTTCACAATTTCCACATTAAATTAGTATGTGTGGTTTAAGATATTAAATGGAATACACAGTTGATATTGATAATTATGTTACTGAATCAGCAAGTCTTTCCTGTGTCTAATATGTCAATTATTACATATATTGATTCACACATTAAAACGATTACAAGTACAAGATTTTAACAGCAGGCATTGTATCTGTATCTCTAGCAAAGAAAATATATGTCATAACACGGCCCCTAATCGCTCTAGATCATATCCAAATGATATGAATCTAAATTGTTTAGAGGAACTTCCGGATTTGACGAGGAGGACCTAATGCAGGATCATACAAAAAGGTAAGTCGAGTATTTTCTGCAAAATAAATATGTTTCTAAAAATCAAAGAATGTCATTCGACCCTTTCATAATTTGTCTTTAACTACTGAAAATTTGCTGGTTATCTTTTACGTTGATGTGTCTTGGAGGAACTCAAAATGACTCAAAATGACTCTAATGATATCACTTTCTGCCGATAGTCCTTTTAAAGTACAGAAATATTTATTTTTATAGTTATATCTTAAAAGCTTTCATGATGAAGGATTGACGATTTTTTATATTATATGCAGAAAGTGATATCATTACAGACACTTTGATTCCCTCCATGGTACATTAAGTTCCTCCAAGTCACAGTTAGTACATCTAAATCAGATCATGTCAATAATGTGCCGGTTTTTCAGGAAATGGGCTATTCTGTTTATTGTGGAGGGGGTGATAAAAACTAGGGGTGATTTTCAGTCATTCCAGCTAAAGAAATGACAGGGAAGCGTGGTTTTATATGAGAACTATATCGTTGATTGAATACAAAATTTCAGAACCCAATGGATGTTTGCGGTAGAAAACTTCTACCGACGAATTAGCGTAAAAGACAACCAGCAAACTTTCAGTAGATAAAGACAAATTATAAAAGGGTCGTATGACATTCTTTGATTTTTAAAGGTTTATTTTGCAGAAAATACTCGGCTTACCTTTTTGTATGATGCTGTCTTAGGTCCGTCTCGTCATATCTGCAAGTTCCTCTAAACAATTTTTATTCATATCATTTGGATATGATTTAGAGCGATTGGGGGCCGAGTCCTAAGATGTTAATAATTGCTTGATTAATCTGTACCTATTAAGTGTATCAATGTTTTGCATCTTTATTGTTCACACATAGTGTAGCGGTACGTAATCGACATCTTTTAGCAATTTTACAAGATGTATCTGTCACTGAACTACCATTATTCACTAAGCCCAAGCCCAATCTTCTTCGATATACGGATTCTGATTGCCCCTTTGGTATCCTCAAACTTTTGTTAGTCTTTTAAGTATGTGGTTTCACAACAGATCTAGTTGGGTAAGATGGATAAGCTTGGAAAATCTTTTAGCTACAGTATTTTGCGTTTCCTAGCGTTCGACAGGTACCTGCATCCTGTTCTATTTTATGGTATGAAAAGAAAGTTTAAACAGTGATGGCCAATAATGCCACCAAGGTCAACATATTGAACATAGAAAAATCACAACAGAAGAAATTGAAAACCCAAGTCTTATCTTTGGACAGGCGCAGAAATGGAGAGGAATCAAGTATTATATTCCTTATTCGTATTTCAATAGATAAATGGCTCGCCCCACTGTTTTCCGACCATCTTACAACATGTGCTATTAATAATCATACCATCCAATGAAAATTAATATGATCTGCATCCCTTGATAGAGACAGTTGTAATGTAACAAATTGTCTTACCTATAATATGTTGAAGAATCACCAATGTCGTGTATATCGGAAATATCATCTTCTACTTTTTATGTCGTCGCCGGTGTCAACCCGGAAGTTTATAAGGATCAACAAGCAATGTACTCTATATTTTGGTGTGAATTTACATATTAAATGTATCAGTTGAATGACCCCACAGTGATACATAAAGTACGTGAAATATTTGTTAACTGTTATTTAACAGTGCATAAAAATAAATATGACCAATACAAGTGGTTATTGTACCCTGGAGGATGGGTCTCAGATTGGATTGAATTAACTGGTACCAATATTCTGTGTGGGATTCAAAATGACAGCTTTTAATATTTTACGGTGAGGTTGTTGGATGAACTTGTCCTTGTTAACGACAACGTCCAACAGAAGCAGAGTATCAGATTACATCTTACTACATCATGGTAAAATATCCGTATAATTAAGTTCATTATGTTGATGTAAATATCGCTGATGGACTGAAATAGTGATTATATATTTCAATATTGTTTTGCAATTCACCAAGAGATGCTAGGTAGGATAAAATGATTTATTTGCATTTAAATGAAAAACACGAGATAACACGCTGCAACAGCAGTTCCAAAATACAATAGAAATATCGTATAAAAATGCAAAAATGTATACCCCTAACACACTTTCCTGGCTTGGTAGAGTTACTTCAATAACAAGTGGTTTAATTAAACTAGATTTATGAGCCCCCATATTTTGATGATAACTGTGTCCTCCATTGTAGAGGACATCAGTTCTCTTAAATATAATTCAAACGATATACTTATGTGTCACGAGGATTAAATATGCTATGTTATGGGTTCTACATCTGGATCAGGAACAGCATACCCTTCCGCAGGACTCGAGTGCTCGCCTGGTTTAAGCGGCGTTCGCTATGCTCGACCTTTATATGCATATGTAATGTTAGTAGATCATCGTTTATCTTGTAGTCGTTTTCGTTTGGACATTGCATTGTCTGTCTTTTGATCTACGTCTTTCAGTCACCCCTGTAGTATCTTCAAACTGTGCTTCACCTCGCCACGTTTCATTATAGTGTCTGTTCCAATCCAGGAGAATGAACTGTGATTCATTTATGTGTTAGGTGTATCAATATTGCCTCTTTCTGCTATTTTTCTATTGAATTTCGACTCTTTATACGGTTTTGCATTTTTTGTTTTCCATTTTATTTTTTAAAGCACTATTATTTTCTTTGATATTGATTATTTGTGTTGCTCAGTCTCTGAATTCTTGTTTTCCCGTGTAATGGTTTGAGATCTTTTTTTTTTCTTTTAATATGCTTTCATATTTTTAGTTCATCTTCAATTTAACTCTGAACATCGTCAAATTATAATGTTATTGCATGGAATATAATATATTTACATGTAGTGATGGTATAATGAAAATATTAAATAGCATTAACACGTTTGACATCTCTATCATCTAAATAACTATTCTAAAACTAAGAGACAGATAAGAAGAATTAGTCTAAATGTGTTTCATAAAGAAGAATATCCAACGTAGATACACATACTTTGTCTTAGGAAGGGACAAGGCATATTAAAAAAAAATAACTCTATAAAAAAAGTTATCTGAAGCTGATATCAGCCAATTGCTCGATGTTTTGATTGACAACATTTTTGTTTTGCGTTGTGGACGTGTTTTTCAATTCAACAGATATTCGACATTCCTATCGATATCCACCGTGTTCCCTATGTGCAAACTTGTTCTTTTACCCGTACAAGACATTCTTCATACAACGGCTTCTCAAGAAAAACGGGAAGAAGCTAGCCCGATCCTTTAATATTTCTTTCCGCAATATAGATGATGTCCTATCACTAAATAAGTATTAGTCTGGTAATTTTGTTTGATCGCATCTATTCAATTGAGCTTGATATATAGGATACCAAAGATACAGCTGGGTTTGCTTCATGCATTGACCTATACCTACACCTACGCAAATGAACAGTAATGGTGGGTTAAGAACAAAATATTACGACAAAAGAGATTATTTTTATTTTTCCATTGTAAGCTTTTCATTTACACGTAGTAGCATTCTATCAGCACCTGCATATGAGGTATATATCTCTTAGTTGGTCCAATATTCAAGTGCTTATGGTTCCTATCATGAATTTCTTGATACAAGGTTACTGCTAACAAGCATATGTTCCGCTTGCCATAATCACATTCCGGTCCTTTCCCCATTTATGACCTATCACCGGATTTGTAATAAGAGTAATATGACAGCTGCTGGGCAGAAACTGCTTACCCTACCTGGACACCTGAATTCACCCTTAGTTTATAGTGGAGTTCATGTAGATCGATCTTTTATTTAAGTGCAATGTTTTGTTGTAGAACGTTGTTTCCCATTTGTCCTTTTCTTTTGGCCATTGTATTTTCGTCTGTACGGTTTTTGATTACCTATTTGTTATTTTCAAGCTTTTCACGGTCTAATCATGGAAAACAGTATCGAAGTATGAACACAAATAAATTGCAGGCAATTGTTGAAAACAGTTGCAGCCGAAAGCATTTTCATTTTATTACCGCATATTATTACATACAAATGGAAACGAAAATAATATACATACATAAACACATCTAAATAAGGCATATTATATTATTTCTGATAAAGCACATATATCCCATAGTCTAGACCCTCTTGCCATAATTTATTTCGAACTTCTTTTTATTTGTTTCATCCGGACTAGATTTACGTTTCGTGTTTTTTTCACAACAGCGTAGGTTTGATCAGGTTGACATGTTCCCTCCCCTTTACCTCCATTAGTTGTAGGAAAATTTTTACTAGTTTTATCAACAACTGCATAGACGTTGTCACTGCCATTTGGTGGAGTAATATGTTTTATTTCTTGATCAGGGGAGTTATTTTCCTCACTTTTTATACAGGACGATTTAAGGTTTTGATTTGATAGTTGGTGTTTTCCCTCTTGTTTGTCCTTGCTCTGAATTCTCAGGATAGCGACAGTTTCTCTCCAAATGTTCATCGAGTTCAACTGTACTGTAATCTCCATTCATGCTTATTGTATTGTTGGCGATTTTTGGTATATCCTCATCAAGGGTACTATAATTTCCTTCCATGCTTAATCTACTACCAGTAATATCAAATTCCTCTGCTGGTACGTAGAGTACATTATCTGGCAACTTATCGTCACTTTCTTCTTGCTGATATGACTTCTTTGCATTTCCATTTGTTCCTGATTGTTGTGTTGATTTTCTTCTGATGACAAAAAAGGAAAAACAGATGTTTTAAATTAAGCTCCTACAAATACTGTGATACAGCAAACAACATAAAATTCTACATTAAAACGATTATAAAATACGTCCAGTATCACCAAAATTAAAAGCCTTTTTCAATTTAAAATTCTTATTACATGAATAATGTAACAAATATTGACAATCGTCCTCAAAGGTCAACTTTATTCAATATACATAGTACTATGATAATTAGAGAACAAACTGATATTTCACATTATGAGATTCATATCCGAATATATATACTAAGGTGAATACGCGTACTTCATTTCAGGTTTGCTAATTGGATGTTTTGGTATTCATTACTAATCATCTTATTTTTGTAGAAAGTATGACAATATTGCAACAAAACAGTTGTCGTTTTGGTCGTGATCGTATGGTAGTTGGATTTACAACCACCTATGTAATCAGTTCCTACGACCACTAACGTTGTAAGCTCGAATCTCGCTCATGGATGGGTGCACTTGACACAACATTATGTGATACAGTTTATCAGTGACTTGCGACATGTTGGTAGTTTTCTCCTGGTTATCAGGTTTCCACCACCAATAAAACTGACCGACACGATATAGCTGAAATATTGTTAAAAGTGGCGTTGAACACCATAACCATAACCCTTCAACAAAGCGAATTAGCAGAATTGTGTATTCAAGTATTTAACTTTCTTGTACATGGATGCATATGGACTAGGTCGTTCGTGTTATATATTGCAATACCTCATATGTTGTGACAGGATGCGTGAGACATCCTGTGTAAATGCATATAAAACAGATGTATTGGTAGATAATACAACTTATGTCGTTACTATTGTGAGATAAATCTAAATATAAATCTTCTAACATCAAAAGTAAATAATATATTTACAAACCTTAGACATATAACAACTAAGACTACCAGCAGTATTAAAGCTACACCAGAACCAGCACCGATTGCAATATATGTTGTTTGTTCAAGTCCTGTAAGAATAATTAACTATTTTGAGAAACAAAATGGTTAATCAAATTTAATTAACAACATTATGACCATGATAAACCAAAAATATATGTAGAATTTAATCTCTCTTGAAATGAGGGCTAGTCGTGGTCGTGATCGTATGAGAGATTTATTTCCACTACCTATGCACTATTACTACTGATTTTGGAGTTCGAATCTCGATCAGGGCGAGATGTACAACATTATGTGATAAAGTTTGTCAGTGACTTAGGACAGATCGGTGTCCTTTGGTTTCCAACACCAATAAAACTGACCACTACGATAAAGCTGACATATTGTTGAAAGTGGCGTTAAACACAATCAAGCCAACACATCGTTTTGAAATGACCTAAAAATGAAGCTAGGAGTAGAAAATCGAAATACAAACAATACAATGGCCAACAGAAGAACGACCTTAAGACAAACAATGATCGACGAAATGCTACACGAATAAAATTACCATTACCGGAACCTTCGTGTTATCCTATATGACCCCCAACAATACTCATTTTGAAGCATGGCAAGAATGCTCTAAATGTATACTGAGGTATGGTAAGACACATCTTTTAGAGGCGTCATTGGCAACTAATATTGCAAATTTCAGGGATCATTAGACTGGTATGATATCTGATTCTATCGCAAACTGAATGAATGCCAAGTAGCCCGAACCACACCTTAAATTACTTTGTCTCGACAGTACCCTCGATATTCATCAAATAGAGTGTTAAATGTCCCCTGCTCCTTGGAAATATTGTCAAATAACATTGGTTCATACTATATAATGAGTGTTTTATGGACATAGTTATACGACACAAGTGTTCAATGCCTTCTTGTGATAGCACTAAACGAGTGTACAATATGATCGGGCTATACATAATGATCATCATGCTTTCAAATGAGTGTCATAAACCCGTTACCACACTTAAAATTAAATACCTAGTGGCCATGGTGCACACCTCAAAATGAGTGTCCAATGGGAACTTGTCATACCTCAAGGTAACAGTTTAATGAACCAGATTATATCACAAAACATTGAGAACCCAATGGACGTAACCATATTTCTAAAGGATATGTCAAATACCACCTCTCCATATCTGCAAATTAATGTCAGATGGACAATCACTTACCATAACAAAGAATGAGTGCCCAGCGTCATCTGACTCTGACATTGATAAACAATACATCAGACATATTTGTGCATCGATTCTACATTATTCCACAGAATTGGAAAAAAAACAGCTTTGCTATTAATTACTGAAATTGCTAAGTACATGTAGTTATTGAATAGTTTGATGTACAGTGGAACCTGTGCAATCCGACACCTGAATTTTCCGACATCCTGTGACATCCGACAAAAACGTATGGTCTCAAAGTAGTTCTGTTAACATAAATCAAACCTGAGTATTCCGACATCCTGTACCCTTGGTGTGTCAGATTAGGCAGGTTCCACTGTATATAGTACTTCCATTTATTTTATCATACACTTGTTGAATTTATTGTGTAAGGAACTCCCCATCTAAAATTAACATTTAAAATGCATTTCATTTATATTTACCTTTAGACTTAGTATTGTCACGATTCACTGTGTTTATGGTATTGCTTGTTGTCGGTTCTGTAGCTGTAGTAATCAATGGAGATACAACATTAGATGTATCTGTATTTGTACCTTTTGTACCAGTAATTGTAGTCTCTCCTGTTGATCTCCCTATAATTAATAATAACAATAATAACTGTACTTGATTTCACCGATTCAGTCGTGTGTATAGATGTAGGTGTTGTTATTGATTAATATTCAACATTACCTGAAGTATGTGGCGTTGAATCAGATTGTATTGTCGGTTCTGTTGTCACTGGAGCATCACAATTAATTCGTAAAACTTGTGTATTCTTAGATGAGCTATCTGAAATATTGTAATGCGATAGTTATGAGCTATGCAAACGAATGTATAGGAACATACGTTTCAGGATACAAACTGGGTTATCAGAAGTCGTAAAATGATAGGCATATTGTTAATGCAGTGTATATATCATGTATATATCTAAAAGAACAAATTATGAAAGGTATAAAGTGGTTGTGTTTTTTACATTGGTTGGCAGGATCAAATGTACTAATAGCGTGCCAGCCACAGTCACGCCTCATGATGGCTTCCATGAATTATTTCGATTCCAATATGTCTCAAGCAACAAGTTTGTAATACATTTTGCCAAAACACGGCCATTTATGTTGATGGGTGCGGGCGAGATCACACACAATGTGTTTGGTGCAGTTGGCAGTTCAATCTCTACATTGTCACATTAAATAAAGATTCCACTCGTGTGTTGAATTCTAAAGATCTGTTAGAGTAGATACAAATACCTTTTCTTAGGAAAGGAAACTCTTATTTCTTAAAAAAAAAAACACTCATTCTACCAAAATGTTCTCTGAAACTGATATCATGAAAATGTTTTTGATTGACAATATATTTGCTATGTTTGGTGGACGTGCTTTACCACAGACTGTTTGTATTCTTGCTGGTAACTATGCTTCTCTTCTCAACGACGTGTTCCTTTATTCGTAGGAGACAGACTTCGTGCAGGGACAAACGACTAGATGCTAGTCCAATTCTTTTAATTTCAAGTTCCGCTATATGATGATGTCCTTTCACTAAATATTTTTAATTTGGTGTTTTTGTTGAGCATGAAATAAAGGATATCACAGATATAGCTAGGTCTGCTTCATATCTTAACTTACACATCAAAGTAAAGAATGAACCTTTACGACAGGAATAACATCATGCTCAAGCTACTGGGTGAGATTAGAAAGATGATGACTAATTTCCACCTGTTTTTCTTTAATTATTCTAAGTTGTTTAAAATAAGGGTAATAACAAAACTACCGAACACAGAGCAATCTTCCAAAGAGAAGATTAAAGATAAAAATATTCATCACAGTTCATAATGAGATAAGATTGAATAACTAAGTCCACATTTTTCATTTTTATACAATTTTTGCATTTATTATTTCTTTAGCTAAGATAATAAAAAAAAGAAGGGGTTATAAACAAAGTATTATCAATAACAGTTTTATCAAAGATCATAGCATCTCCAGGAGCAGTTTACTTCAGTACAAAGAAAAACAGAAATGTAAAAGAACCCCCTGTGTCCTCACATACCATCCTTGTATGAGAAACAGCTGCAACACCATTCGTGAGCATTGGACACCCGTCGAAAAAAATGTCAAACTGTCCAAAGTCTTTCCTGAGCCTCCCATGGTTGCTTTAAAACAACCAAACAGTCTGAGAAACATGTTGGTGCGGGCACAAATTTCAACGCCTAACACAACTATAGGCAAGATTCACTCATGTGGAGACAGACGCTGCAAATGTTGTAGACATATGCAACACTGGTCATCGTATACCAGTAAGGTTACCGGAAATCGGTACAAAATATTTTGTACTGTTAATTGCAAGAGTGCAAAAGTTATTTACATTCTTGAGTGTTCCGTTTGTGGCCTCCAATACGTTGGCGAGTCTGCGCATCCCTTCCTCAAACGTCTGAATGGACACAGGAGTGACCTTACAAAAAAGACATGTCTTCCTGTGAGCCAGCACTTCGGACTGTCTAACCACAGTCTCGAGGATTTTAACAGAATGAAAATCCTCGTCATTGAACAGAACTGTCTGTGGAGTGATTTTCAACGTGAAAATCGGGAAAAATCTAAGATTAAAGAACTCCGTATTTTACAACCGGACAATAGGATTTTATGTATATTTTCTTTCACAGTGTATATAGTTAACGAATATTTTACAACTGCCACAAAGTTAAGGATTTGTGCTCACCACCTTTTATTAACGATAATCCTTAGCATCCTCAAACGCATCACACTTTGTCACCTGACTATTTAGTGAGTTGTAATTATACCATCCAATCATTTTAAACTCATTCTAATTTTGAAAGACATTGAAGAAGGCCATTTGTTGCTCGAAAATTTTTTCAATATATTTGTTATAACATCTTTATCGGTATCGTTGCACAATCTTCTAGACTTCTATAATTTTGTTTGTGCTGCATCTGCATGTCTCGACGATTCGTTACTCATTAAGTTCTCTAGTTGGTAGATATACTTTATATATATATATAATGTTCTGTAATGACGAGAGAGATGTTTCGTAAACACAGAAAGAACACGTGGAACGGAAAAAAGAAACAAAATGCGTAAGTATATTACTTTTAAATCAATGTTGAACTAATATTACAATAAATAACCAGAAAACAATGTATGTCTATTTATTTCTTTCATAGCGTTGTGGTAATTTCCGAGGGTCTGTGTCTTCAGCAGCTGCAAAAATGTAACGCAAATATTTCTAAAAGATTAATAGCAATTAGGGATGAGAAGACCTTCAATTAGATGAACACAAGAGCAAGAATAACAAGTTAATCTTTCTTTTTTCAGTTGGAAATGCATGAACAAGATTGACGATATAGAAATCCTTTGAAAGATAGAAATGTAGATACCAAATTTAGTTTCAATCCATTTACATTTTGTGTAGCTGTTCTTGCGATGATATACAAATGGAAATTACAAAAAATGTATGACAGTAATTTGTTTTTCAATATGGATAAAACGCCTAAGGAGGACACAACAATCAACAGAAGCCCAAAGTTGATTAAATTGTGTGTAGTGGTTCCCAAGGAGAAAAACACGATTTTGCAATATTAAAGGGTTACACGTTGACTTTGAGTCATGGACATTGGCGAAAATCGCTATGTTTGACCTAAATACATAATCTATATTTGAATATCAGATTTCATAGTAACATACGTCCCTTCCTTACAGACATAAAAAATACCAAAAACATAAATGTAGTCGATGTAAACCTTTACAATGTAATGTTGGAGAGACATTTATCTTAAACTGATAAAGAAAACATACTATTCATCATCCATCATTCATCAAAAATGGATGCTTGTTATTGCAAAAAGGGTGTATTTTTAGTTTAGAAAGCAACGAAGTAGTAATAGCGACGATATTATACAGCCGGGAAGCCAGTGACACAGGAGAGTTCACTTGACGTTTTTGTCACGAGATTTTCGACGTAAATATTGACGTGATGGACGTCAGAGGACGACCTCAGAAATTTGTTGCTTTATAGCTCGATTATGGTTATTTGTAATATTTTGTTGAACGGATCATTTCTACGAACATTCGGGAACGTAAATGTTTAAATTTTGCATTGGTATTCTCACTTTCAAACAAATAATGACTCTCATAAAATGAACCTTCAAGATTTCCCGTCCCTGTTTGACAACAGAAAACATCTTTTGTTTAATTTATTATTGAATATGCCGGTACATTTCTCACTTTTAATACACAATTGACTATCGTGGGTGACATATATCCAAAAAGTTGCAAGGTTTATCATCGGGGACACGATTGTGTCAATTATAATCAGCACCTGTCGAGATGAAAATTGCGACGAGGCGGCGTAAGTGAATGGCTTTTCGGGTACTCTCGGGATTTTCCTTTTCAGTTGACTAACATTACTGTAGTTTTAAGAACTCGAACATATATTTTCAAGGCTGAGATGTAAATACATATCTTTTATAATAATATGGACAGAATGTACGCAGATTATGTAAATAAAGTTTGTGGATAAGGTCAGAATTAAGTGAAAATTGCTTCCATAGTGTTTGTCAAAATCATATCAATAAATTTTGTTTAAAAAAAACTTTTTCAAACAAAAAATTTAAAACAAAATTGCTTCCATAGTGTTGTTGTTTAAAAAAAAACTTGAGTGAAAATTAGATTTGTTGTCAAAAACATATTATTACATTTTGTTTAAAAAAAACTTTTATTCATGCCTGGTGGGAAAGTACAAATGGATAAGTTGGAAAGAGTTTGCTCAGACTGGGCAAGAAAAAGTTTGTGATAAAGTAAAAATTAACAAAATTGAGTGAAAATTTAAATAACATACTATAAAAAAACCAAAACAGTTTAAACTATATATCATTTCAGCTGCAAATTACAAAATTTCAGTTATTTATCTCTGAGTTCACCTATTTCTGTTCACAGCATCTTGTGACTGATATATATGAAAGTTTGGTTAAATATCAAATCCTATGTTTTCTTCAACCTTCTTTCCAAATTTGAAGAAAAATCCCATAACATTGCAGATCCATATAATTTCACTTATTTCTTTTTACACAGCAACTTGCATTGTAAGGGACCTCAAAAGCATTGTTTTTTGTAAGATTAGATAAATTTTGAATCATAACTCTTCTTTGCAAATTAAAAAACAATCTGTTCAGACATTTGCAAAGTTACTTTGGTTTTTTTCAGTGGTTATCAGAATATCCAATGGGGCTTCCAAGCACTCTTATTAAAATTAGAAACATTCCACAGCAGACATCATGAGCTGGTTGACAGCACCCAGATGACAAATGATCTGAGGCTATTTTAGATCATTTGCCCTTCACTGGATTAGAGTCCTACAAGCCTTGATGATGGACACACATAGGTGTATTGCAATAGGGAGGAATTGCTTACTCTTCCGGACCACCCGAGTGATTTGTTTGTGTTATATCGGTTGGTTGTTGTTGGTTTGTTTCTGTGGTTTGGTTTGCATTTTGTCCTCGGCTATTGTTTGTTGATAACCCCTTCGGTTGTAAACGTTTATTTGTTCCTCATAACAAAAGTTCCAAAGGTACTTTTCTATTAGGTTGTATCATGATAAACATTCCTGTAGGAACACATATTACAATAAAAGTTCCAGCGGACATAATATTCCATAATATATATACTTTTGGATCTTATTTTATGGTGGAACTTATATTCCGTCATGTGGGTTTTCTTTTTCCTTTTGCCCGAGAGCGCATATTTGTCAGAAATAGTAATCCGAGTCCTTGTGGATGGATACACATGGGGTCATCCCACAATGTCTACAGGTAAATTTTGGCGAATTAGACATTTTTTTTCCAAAATGTCTACTCCCTGATTAAAATTTATTCCCAAAATGTCTACAGGTAATGTTCTTATGTTACTTAAAATAGTTCATGAGTTGCTGCATTAAGTACCATAATATAGCTAAGTAAAATGATGAAATGTACAATTTTCTTATATTACTTAAAATATTTCATGAGTTGCTGTATTAAGTACCATGATATAGCTGTGCAATAATGAAAAATACACCAAATAGGCAGTATAATAGTACAATGAAAATAAAACATCACTTGGTTACTTCAATTTTATTACAAATATTTCTTATTCATATAGCTTTACATGTAATGATATTTAATTCAGAATTTATCGTATAAACATCTAATTTTATATGGAAATTTCATAAAAATTGTTTATGAAAAATGTCATGAAAATTAAATATGTATGATAAAATAATCATTGTAACATAGACATTATTAGACAAGGGTGATATTTATCTTTCAAAATTATGTAATGACCTAAAAGCAGAAAAAGCTAATATGAAATTTTGTAAATTTTCACTTGGAGTTGGGAAAAGAAGTTCTAACCTGGCAGTGATTGGAGAACTCGGAAGATATCCTTTATTTATTGAAAAAATAATTTCTATGTTTTCTTATTAACTTGTTTATCTAATAGTTATGACATTCTATTGTCTGGGGCTCTCTCTGTATCAAAATTATTATCTGATCAGAATAAGAAAAGTTGGTATAGTACCATCCTGCCCTTATCAAAATATTTAAAACTTGACTTACGATTTGTTATGAACTTAAAAACAAATTTAAAACATTTCTTGTGCACTAAGCTTAAATCTAATTATAATAGACTGTGGTTCCTATTTTTACATGATGATAAAATTAATAAGGATTTTGGAAATAGATTAAGAACATATACATTATTTAAGAATAACATAAGTCTAGAACCCTATTTATCTACAAAAAAAATGATGAACAAAGAATTTTACTCTCAAAATTAAGAATAGGTAATCCTAATTTAGAAATAGAAAGAGGAAGACACAGGCAAAATAATGAATTTGTAGATTATGTGTAAATGAAGTTGAAGATGAAATTCACTTCTTATTAAAATGTGCAGCACTTCAAAATGTGAGAAAACCATTTATTGATCTTATAAATAATAATAATTATAACTTTAAACATTTAGATATTAGAGAACAATTTATATGATTAATGTCCAATGAAGACAATTTCATCATAAATCAACTTTCTGATATGATACTAAAGTTACATTCATCTAGAAATGATAAAATTCAAAATTAATAATATTAATATTTCATGTTATACAGTATTAATAATAATAATTATATACCGTATCTGTGGTAGATATACAACTGTGGATGATACACTGTCTGTTAATCTATTACAATATACTTGTCAAAATTATTGATTACAAAATTGTATATTTACATGTAATAGTATTAGTATGTCTTGTATGTTAAATCCAATCAATCATAATCATACCAATTAATGTAAATATTGTGATTTTCATGTAATTATACTGCCTGTCACGGGCATCTTTAATTGACAAATAAACATATTCTATTCTATTCTATTCATATATAATAAAATTATAATCTGTTGAGACATTTTGGGAAAAACCTAATATTCTGCAGTAGATATTTTCGGGGGAAATCACACAGGCACTCGTTTCATATATATATTTGTGTACTATCTACGTCTATCTTTATATATATATAAAACAAGTGCCTGTGAAAAAACAGTAGACATTTTGGGCATGGACCGATACACAGATAGGAGGTTGTATTTCTTTACAACTTCATAGTTATAGGTGAGGGATACTAAAATATCATTCTATATTAACATCTAGACAGTATATGTGAAAACAATCCTGTGGTAATTTTATTATTTAATTGTGTAACATTGAATACAATATTTCAAGGCAGCATTATAAAGGGTAAACTTTCAAATAGAGACTACAAAATGGATAAAATAAGGGGTCACGTTGGAAATCTCACATGTATGTGTGGTTTAAATGATGTTTATATCTTGGAATGTTTCCAATATTTAAGTCAACATTCACATCTAAAATACTGGAATTGAAACGAATGAAATATTAAAATACACGAGAACAATCTACAAAGGTCATGCCTGCAGATAAAAGCCTGAAACAAACAGAAATTTCGATATTTTTTCCTTTGAAAATACACTGAAATGGTGACTGCCTTCGGAGGTCAAAATATAGTTTGTCGCTAAGAATGCTGGGATTTGATGTTTTGTATGGGATTCCTTACTAATTATAGAGTTTAATTCTACCATCTGTGATGTGATTGGCTAAGGGGGATGCGATTGTGTCATTTAAATATTGAGAGGTTTTTTCACCGCCATATTTTTAGGCGATGAGATTCTTGAAAGAGGTCACTGGGAAAATACCAATTTTCACCGTTTTTCTACACGGAAAAGCTGTCAAAAACGATCAATCATTTGCCTGCAATAATAAACTTGTGATAAATATAAACAAAAACACGAATTACGGTTATTTCATCGTTTCCCAACAGGTTTTTCTGAAGTACCCTATCGCGGATGATTTTGTTTACGTAGTTATGAAGCGCCACCTGTGCATTGAAGCGATGTTATCTGCCCTTAGCGCGGTAAAATTGACATCTAATGGATTGATTGATCGATTCGGTCCATGACTTCCCGGTTGTATATATTAAATGATTCTGAAATTGAATTACTTTAAAAAAAAAATGAATAAATACAATTAGCGGAAGAAATATATGTATAATTATGCTTAAGTGAAATTGTAGTTAGTGCCGAAGTAACAGTCACCACCCTGGTTCAACAATTCGCTATTGTAGCTAAGATATATTATTAATCTACTGTACTATCGTGAAGATCAATATCCAATTTCTAACAAAGGGAATCCATCTTTTATCAACCTTGATATTCAAACACGATTCAATGAAAATGCTTAAAAACGGGATGTAAATCGTTTATCAAGCTCCTGTCGGAATTAAACAATTAAATTTTGTATTTGGGTTTAGATTTATGGGACCTTCAGACTTTCTGACTATTGGACATTCGGACAACATGTCCGTGGATCATTTATGACCCAAATAATCCATAACGGTAAGCCAGGTCATGGTGACGACTGCAAAGTTTTCGAAAATGACAACTTCAACATAACCACTACGAACCGATGGGAATATTGAATTCATCTCTTTTCGCAGTCAAGTTAAGGCAGTCCTTTTTGTGTTTGCAGCATAAATTTATGATATTTTATGACAATGTAATATTTTCATGACGCAGACGTCTGTTTTTTGAATAGCATTGTTGTACGACTTTGATAAATATATACTCTGTCGTACTGGATATTAAATAATTATATGTTCGTTATAAAGGATAGTAAATACGAAATAATTACCTATTATTACGTGATGATTTCCGTATTGGCCAAGTTATTAGTCCGGTTGTAGCTGTATTTGCCTGAGGCGAAGCCGAAGGCCAATACAGCTGCCTGAGGACTAATAACTAGGCCAATACGGAAATCATCACGTCATGATATATTTATTAATTAACCATACAATTTTATCTTGTAATGGGTATTTATAAAATTGATATATCTATTAATTAACCATAAATTTTATCTTATAATGGGTATTAATGATAAAATCATAAACTCGGCCAATATCGGAAAAACTAAGTCAATATCGATATTGGCTTAGTTTTTTTTATATAGGCCGAGTTTATGATTGTATATTGTAAAGACAGTTTAGGTTGTATTGACAACAATAACATAGAGTTAATTAATAATGCCATTTATAAATTTATAGAAACAAACGTGACAATTTTCAAGCATCTTGATTTTTGGTGAACTGTCAATCTGTTTGCAAGAGGCGCGGCTTATGCTACTTTTCCTGAAATCGGGATCATTTTGCGCTTGCATTTGACAAATACCTGTACAAAAACATGGCGATACATGATGAAAGTCAATCTCCCATACAGAGTTGCCGGTTCTTGCAGGCTCTCTATCTCTGTAAATGTCCCAAAAGTAGTCCCTAAACACGTTATCATGTAACGAACGATCGTGTGACAATGTTTGATCAAAATGGCAGAAGAACGATGAATCTAACGCCCCATTAGAACCGTGATATTGATTGTTTTGTTTGTTTTAGCACAAATGTAACATCTTTTAAATTATGTGGAAGGAAGCTGATTAACGAAAACGTTAAAGAAAAGTTGATTTCTTTGTTCGATCAAAGCTTAACGTATGAAAAACTTATTCAAAAAGATGCAGCAGTGTGCGGAAATTGTTTATCGGATGAATAAGTAAACCAAATTACTCAGAATAGTAAAACGTTTCACAAAAATATAGTCCCTATAAATATAGCTTTTTTTAAAATGGTATTTCGTCTCAAATAAAATCATATTTCACGTCAAAACTAAAGATATATGCAAAAAAGACGAATAGCGTCTTAGAAGCAAAATCTAGAGTATATTAATATTTTACAAGAATCTTGTAAAATCGAGACGTTTACAGATATAGAGAGCCTGCAAGGACCGACAACTCTGTATGGGAGATTGGATAAAAAGTAAGATACGTCAAGACTCGAGAACACAGAAGTTTTACATTATTAATGCTGTAAGTATTGTTTTTTTTATTAGAAATTGACCTTCTATTTTATTCCAAGATCCTACATAAATGCACCAACGTTACGTATACGTTTTAAATGAAATAACCCTTACGCCATAATCACGGCGGATGCCAGAAAACTCGGCCCGCGGACAGTTCGGACCGAGACAAGTCGGCCCGTAAGCGAGGACAAGTCGTCCCGTAAGCGAGGACTAGTCTGCCCGTATATTAAGACAACTCGGACAGTATTATTGATATTTAATTGTAAATAATAAATAGTGAATACAGATATTATGAGGCTATATATTTCTTCTGAAATCTTTTTTTTCTTTATAAAAGTTTAGAATTATCAATTTACTAACTTACTAGTAATTAGGAATTTAATATTAGTAAAATGGAATTAAATAGCTTTTTAATTAATGATTATATTACCTTCAAATAATTAATCAGTCTGGAAGATCAAAGTTTATTTTTTTCTCTAATATTTGCGTGTTTGACCTTAAATGAGTAGTCGTTCCTTCAGCATTATCCTGTAAATTTAAGCTTGGCCAAGCCATTTAGTAAGCATAAATATCCTGCGAAGTCATCTGGGTGGCTCAATGAGTTGGGTAGTTGGATTAGCTAACAACTCATACAAGCCTAACACCAGTACAGCGTGGGTTCAAAGAAGGATGCACTCGACTCACAGCCGCAAGTGATAAAGTTTACCAGTTGCTTGCCCATGGTCGGTGGTTCTCTCCGGGTACTCCGGCTTCCTCCATCACTAAAACTGGTCGCCATGATATAGCTGAAATATTGCTGAAAGTTGCGTTAAGCCCAATAAATCAAATCAAATCAATCATGGTTTATTTTTTATACTTAAAATATATATGTATACATATATATTTCTTTTGGTTTTTTTTTAATGACTTTTACAATATTGGTATTTTTGTAATAGCTGTATGAACCAGTGGCGTAGCTGCCTAAGGCTCGACTAGTCACGTGCCTATACATAATTTTGGCAATATTTTTTTTAAAGATGGATTAAAGTCATGTTAGATTCCTAAACTATATTAACAATATACGTTAACTAGTACATGTTTATTATTAAATAGAACATCCAGTATATGTTATATACCAACCAAAAATCGAAATTAGTTATAATAAAGAAAGGTCCTTCAGTGCGATGCGACGCGTGAACTCATATTTAAGATCTACTATGGGAGATGAAAGACTTTCAAATTTATCTCTCTTGCATGTACATCGACATCTCAATGTCTCAATTCATCAGCAGAAAATCCCGTCGTTTCGACTCTTGACTAACTTCAATCAATTTGATCCCTAAAGACAAGGTTCTGAGCAATTTGATAATAAATATCTATAAACCATGTCTTATTTTTTTTTCTCACCATTTGCGTATCTGCAGCCCACTAAGTTCAGAGATCGTCATTTTATTTGTCTTGTTAATCACTCTTTATTTGTCATTGATATAAATTTCGTAAGAGGTGAGATGACAGAAAAGCATTTTAGTTAACAGAATACGACAAATAGAACCACCATTGCCTAAGCCCTTGTGTATATCAAAGTGCTCCGGAATGATAGGCGATAACTGCCACTATCATAGTCGCCCACAATGTCATTCTGTTTTTCTTCTAAATTGTGTTAAACAACTATCTGTCAATATTTATGCTTTTGGAGTTTGATATTTTTCGCAATAGGCTGATGTCACTGGTTTCTGGCACAGGTAAATCGGTTGGTCAAAACAGCATTAGTGTAATAATAGAGTTTTCAATTTTAACTCGTCATAATTTTTTAGATATTAAAGATAGATTAAAAAATCGGGTGCCAGACAACTCGGACCGCGGACAACTCGGACCGAGACAAGTCGGCCCGTAAGCGAGGATAAGTCGGCCCGTAGCTACGACAAGTCGGCCCGTAAGCGAGGACTAGTCGTCCCGTATGCTAAGACAACTCAGACCGTATTATTTAAGAATTGAATGCATTTTTTTGAAGTTTCATTGGGATATGAAAGTACATTTTCAATGAAGCTTCATGATGAAAATGTAGTTCGATCAACGCTTTCATACCCCAATGAAACTGCAAAAGAATGCATTCAATTCTTATAATTATATTTAAATCACACCAAAATTTAATATAGTTGAATTTTTCGTTGTGAATTTTATATGTGTTAGAATATTTGCTGTTGGAAATTACTACGCCATTGATTGTTTACATCTGACGTCGTCATGGAGGCACGTGCAAGTTCGGGTTTGAGTTTCATTTGGATGTGAAACATCTCTTTTATAATCATGTGACTACTTCATAACCAATCATATTGTAACATTTCAATGAAAAATGGAAGTAATGTAATTATTGTTTTATAATATTGTTCAATATTTATATGTGTATAATTATTTATTAATTTAAAATACAATTATTCGAATTATCTTTTAGTGAAAATGAATTATTTATTATTAAATGATAATATTGCAAAAATGTGATTACCTAGGACGTGATTTTAATATGAGACAGGCACAACCTGTTTGAAGGACGAAGTCCTATAATGTTTGGAGGGAGGCATGAGAAGGGAATGTATTATTTTTTTCAAGTACTTCTTTTTAGTTTTTTTTTAAATTTATTAGGGGTACTCAGACAAGACTAATTATTGACGGTCCGAGTAGTCTTTTCATACGGTCCGACTAGGCCTCGCTTACGGGCCGACTTGTTCTCGCTTACGGGCCGACTTGTCTCGGTCGGAGTTGTCCGCGGGCCGAGTTGTCTGGCATCCATCAACAGTCTATCATACATGTATTTATTTAATTAATTATTTATGAAAACCACGATTTGCCACCACGTGTTTGTCACCAACTTTAAATATAGGAAAGTTTCATTTCAAGTCGATAAGACATGAACATATTAATTAGTTTGCCTTCCAATGAGTCAGATACAGGATGTGTGTGTAAAATGGGGGGAATCTAAGCTAGTTGTAGCTAGGGGCAGCACTGGTCCACACCAGTCATGTTGGAGGTCCCGATGTGGAGTCCTGGTATGGGTATACTGTCTTATACTTCTTACTCTTCACTATATTCATGAATTGATTATCAGGAGATTGTTATTTGTATTACAGAACGGTGATACAAAAATGTAGAAGCCGTCGTGGTCGTGATCGTATGGTAGTTGGATTAACAACTACATGTGCATATCACCTCTAAAGTTGCGAGTTTGAATCCCGCAGATGGCGAGGTGTACTCGCTACAACATTATGTGATTGAGTTGGTCAGTGATTTGCTACAGGTCTTTTGTTTTCTCCAGGTACTCCAGTTTCCTCTACAAATAAAACTGTCCGCCACATATTTAACTGACATATTGTTGAAAGTGGCATTAAAGACCATAACAATAACCTTAACCCTACAACAATGTATTTATATACACCTACTGAGTACTGTAATTATCATACAAAAGTGATAATGAATGCAGGATAAATACTATTTCTTGATTTTAACAAGGTTCTGTCTTTAATTAAATTATGACAATATCAGCATTGAACGTGCAACTTATAATTTAATTGTTAATTAGTTACAAAGAATTTTGATGTTTTTGCCCCCTCCCCCATTGTTGGGAAAAATTTAACTTAATTACAGTTTCAGTTCATGGTACTTTGTTACAGTTATATTTTACATCTTTAATTTCTAACAAAATTTCACACATATATGATTTGCTGGACCCTGAGGAGACGGTTGTTGGTTTCTGCTGTGTTATTAAGTCCATCTGATTATTGCATCCATCAATTTAGAATTTTTAAACTATCTTTAAATGAATAATACACAGATCAAGTTTGTTCTTGCAGTTTCCTTTCAAAAGACAACATTTTAATACCTAACATCTCTGGTGGGTGACAACAGGCTCCCTGAAGCCTATTTTTTTTTTCACTCCATAAAGGAGTTGTATTAAAAGCATGTCACAATGCATATATTTTTTTTATTTAAGGTGGAAATGTTGAAATTGTCTATTAAATTTAGTTTGATACATGTACAGACTACAGTGAGTCCTTTTATTTGACTAACTTGGTTGTTTTCCTCCTCCATGAACATTCCTGTGATGACGCAGCATATTGTCTCTCCTAGAAAATTTCTGTTGACAAACTGGACACTGCATGTCGGTGGACTTCCCAGTCCAGTCACTTCCTCTTATAAACTCCTCACTGTCGTTTACGGAAATGAAGCAGACAAAAAACGTGATCGTCCTTAAAACGGCAAACTCTAAGATGGTCGTCCTTCAGAGTGATTTCCAATTGGTAAAATTGAAACGGTTTTGTCTCGTGGTATATAGGTCGTTCGAAGGTCACGTCCGTCACTTCTTCGTGCAGGATGCCGACGGACTGGAGAACCGGTTGGTACGAGTTTCTGACGTACGAATAATTTCCCGCGAAATCCCCGCATACGTAAACCCTTCTGGTGGGTGTTTCGAACGCCGGTACAAAAGAAAC
>MJUT01009319.1:80469-91885 GCA_002080005.1 Gigantidas platifrons | reverse complement strand
GGTCGTCCTTCAGAGTGATTTCCAATTGGTAAAATTGAAACGGTTTTGTCTCGTGGTATATAGGTCGTTCGAAGGTCACGTCCGTCACTTCTTCGTGCAGGATGCCGACGGACTGGAGAACCGGTTGGTACGAGTTTCTGACGTACGAATAATTTCCCGCGAAATCCCCGCATACGTAAACCCTTCTGGTGGGTGTTTCGAACGCCGGTACAAAAGAAACCTTCAATAACGCACACTCCAATTTGTCTTTCATGGGGTACGTTCGCGGAAACTGTACTCGAAATTGCCCTCCGGAGTTATCGCCGAAGTGCTCGAGAGAGTCTTCACTGTTAACGAACACGTAAAACTCCTCCATGCCTTAATGGATCATGAAGGATTTCCTCCCTCTTATAAACGCTAATAAAACTATTTCTATCAAGTTTGCAATATCACACACGAGATAGCCTTATCAGAAGTCAGAAGGTTTTCTAAGGTCAAGCTCTGTTTTTACGCGTTATTATTCTAAAAAGTAATTATTACTTATGATCATGAATTAACACACAATTAAAGACATGTATCAATAAAAACATCTACGTAATTACGCTCTTCAATTATTCTATCTGTTGATTCATACAGGGATAAGACTGTTGGGTGATTATGATTATCTTGACGCAATGCGTCTCGCAATGCGGTACTTTTGAGTCATTGCATAAGCACGATACAACATGCGCAATCTGTTGAGCATGTAAGGTTGTCTTTCATGCGGGGTACGTAATGAGTCATTTATCGATCGTATGCCGGCGAGAGTTAACTTTATATGGTCAATGCTTAGCACTTCTAGATAGGGGTGAGTCATTGCATGAGCATGATACAACATGCACAAATTGGATTAACATTTATCGATCGCACACCAATGAGGGTGACTTTATATTATGGTCAGTCAGTGACAGTGTGCTGCAGTCACGGGGGGGNGGTCGCTTCAGGTAATTTGAGGTACCGGGGTGTAGCTGGGAATTGGAAAACACCCCCAGTCATATATTGACACATTAAACAAAATCCTACCCATTCATATATTCCTTACCTAAAATGTCGACCCATTCATATATTTTATTTACATGAAACCGAGATTGCTAATTATTAATTGTTTGTACAGACATGGTCCAGATAAGAGACATCCTGTAATATATTAATTTGACACTTGATTATTCAATTATCGGAGGATTAAATGTCAGATTCCTTGCAGGACATCACTTTTGTGCAGGACATGGACTGCAGATCGTAGTGATCAGACATAGGAATTTATCTGTGTATTAATGTATTAAAGATAAGACCCATTCATATATTATTTGCTTACCAATTACCACCCATTGACATATCCTAATGGAAATTTTCCACCCCAGTCATATATTTGACAGCTCAAAAAACCGACCCAATCCAGCGGCAAGTCTGTATATACAAGTATATAGGAAGTGACCCCCCTCCCCCGTGGCTGCAGTGCACGTACTTTTAACCTTAGTTTTATGAATAGAAAAACACTCGTCCTGTTAATTAATGAAAACAAAATGTATATACTTTGTGTGGAAAATATACGTTTTTTAGTCATTACCGAATGAATGCATGCAATTTTATATTATCTGAAGATATGAAGGATTCGTATTGTATCGGACGATAACATAAATAAAGCGTGTGGTCAAATTTACAGGGAACATGTGGTCATCAGATAATGTAAATGGCGTGTGGTCAGTTACTTGGATTATTATACACATATCTTGATTTTTGTGTGTATCATAGCGTCTGTTTATATTTATGAATTCTTTGATTATTATTCAGATAAATCTTTAATGATAGTTAATATTGGAATATTATTATTTCCTCAGGAATTATTGAAATCAATGATCGAATTATATAAAATAATGTCTTGTTGATTGATGTGTATCGCTGATTGATACACACTGGAATGTTTTCATTGTACGTCACACTGTGTGTGTTGTGAAACTGATAGGTCGCGGTCAGTGTATTGTTGAGTTTGGGTTAACCGAGGACATGGTTTTCCTTTTAAATTCGTAAAAGTGAAAAGGGGGGGGGGGTATATGAATTGATGGATTCTCGAAAAATATTTTAATACTGTTCACATGGGGATTGTAAATAACTGATACATGATAAAAACTAAAGACACGTACGTGACTAAATTATGTTTTTATTTATTTATCTTTTTTTTTTTAGTTTATTTATTTATTTTTTTTTCTTCAAATTATTTAGATTTTTTCAAATTATTATATTTGTGACGTCGGTTCCGGGGTGGGGTTATGATTGGTGAAAACATCAATATGGATGTCACCTTTCCGTTTTGAGTCATCGTACGCTCGGGACGGCGGAATGTGATAAATCATATTGCATCGAGGGGGGGACCATATTTGGACGTCGGGGTGTGGGGAATGTTTTTACCATGAGTCATACTGCGACGTCGTCATGACCATATTTGAATTTCAAATTTTTTGTGACATCACAACGCCACGGGTTTTTGGGGGGACTAAAATGTGTCACACTCTACTACTAATAGAACAACGGCATCCCGAAGACTGATCTTGGAAATATTTTAACAGTCAACAGACTGGATCATTAGATACGATAATTTCCTATAGCAAAGAATACAGGGATTGAACGTTGCAAGAAAAATCCCATAGAACTCGGAAAAAGGGGGTTTCTGGCATATTTGGCCTTTCACTCTATTCGCACATTTAATAAAATGAAATTCAACACTTTGCCACGCATTTTTCTTGAAGAATAGGATATCCCCAATGCGCCGGTTCCTTCATTACTTGTATTGAACATCGGCATGCCGTTGTTATGTTCGGTTTTAGTGGTCACGATGCTACTGTCTCTGTAATGTGATCACGTGACCTCTCTGATTGATTCCTAATAAATGTTTTTTTCATTTTGAGTAGATCAATCATAATTTTATTGGTTTATGGTTTAAATGAGTAAAATTAATGCATTATTGCGTGTACTGAACCAAAAAGTAAAAAGACGGTTTTATTTATGGATTTTCAATTTATAGGTCATCGAATACCAGTAAGGTCACCGGAAAACAGCACAAAATATTTTGTACTGTTAATTGCAAGAGTGCAATTGTTATTTACATTCTTGAGTGTTCCGTTTGTGGCCACCAATACGTTGGCGAGTCTAAGCAGCCCTTCCACAAACGTCTGAATGGACACAGGAGTGACCTTACAAAAAAAGATTTTATATTAAAGAACTCCGTGTTTTACAACCGGTCGATATTAACAGAAAACAATATGTTTTTCTGTATACTTTCTTTCACAGTGTTTATAGTTAACAAATATTTTACTACTGTCACAAAGTTAAGGCTTTGTGCTCACCACCTTTTATATTAACGATAATCCTTAGCATCCTCAAATGCGTCACACTTTGTCACCTGACTAATTAGTGAGCTGTAATTATACCATCAAATCTTTACAAACTCAGTCTAATTTTGAAAGACATTGAAGCAGGTCATTTGTTGATCGAAAATTTTGTCAATATATTTGTTGTATCATCTTTATCGGTATTGTTGCACAATATTCTAGACTTCTATATATACTTCCGCGTTTTGTTTCTGTTTTCCGTTCCACGTGTTCTTTCTGTGTTTACGAAACATCTCTCTCGTCATTACATAACATTATATATATATATATAAAGTCTAAGGGAATCTACCAACCAGAGAACTTAATGAGTAACGGATCGTCGAGACATGACGATGCAGCACAAAGAAAATAAATTATAGAAGTGCAACGATACCGATAACGATGTTACAAAAAATATATTGACAGACTTATTCTGTGTCTTTAATCCTTAACATTCTCAATGCATCACACTTTGTGACCTGACTATTTAGTGAGTTGTAATTATACCATCTAATCGTTACAAACTCAGTCTAATTTTGAAAGACACTGAAGATGGTCATTTGTTGATCGAAAATTGTGTCAATATATGTTTTGTAACATCTTTATCGGTATCGTTGTACAATCTTCTAGACTTCTATATATATATACACAATCTTTTCTTCATTTGATGAGGTTTGTTGAATTACTCGGAATAGCAATGCGTCTGTAGAAAGAAGAGTTTCAAAATACCAAAGGGGCAATCAGAATCCGTATATCGAGGAAGAACAGACAACACAATGGCCAAAAGAAAAAGTACAAAAGAACAAACAACGATCTACCAAACATACATATAAAACTAAAAATCGAGTAGCACGAACCCCACTAAAAACCGGGGTGAACTCAGGTGCTCCGGAAGGGTGAGCAGTTCCTGCCCCACTAGTGACACTCGTCGTGTTAATCTACTTACACACCCGGTGATAAGTCATGAACGAGGAAATGACCGGGAAATGTTTACGACAAGTGGAACATACCCGTGGCCATTGGTGACACAGATATTCCATAACGGTCAACCAAGTCGTGGTGGGGACCGTAAACCTTTGGTTCAGTAGCATCATTGTTAGCAGCAACCCTCTATCATGACAATCGTGCTCTGTTATCTGGAACTGATAGTGTACCAAACTTATTTAATCAGCCATTGCAACTATGTAGAATCCAAATGCAAATAGTCAGGCCTCATACCATGGCACAACATGCAGCTCCGTGTCAAAATGCCAATAATTTTATTTCTGTTACAAAGCACAAATATCACGTGTCTAACTCACGCGCTTATTTAAACAAACTCATCAATCGGATGGTGAATATGTATATACTACTTGCATCGTGATATCAATTTTATTTTGTCCAAGGTTTTAAAAGAAACATGATGTACTTATCTGAACATTTCACATAATAGCAGACCATCGTTTGTGCGGAGAAACCGCCCATCGCACGTGTTCCTCTATATTTATCTATCTACCCAGAAATGTGCATACAACAACTATATTAGGCTTTAAGTTTTATGATGCTGTATAATATGTTTCATTATTGTATTTATACAACAAGGACTATGCTGTGCAAGGAATCATTAATAGTTAGTGCTTGGAGAACGAAATTAATTGTACTAAGTTTGGTACATATTTTTGTTTTCAGTTGTGTAATGTAATAATAAATTTATAACCGTGTATGGTTCCCTTTGTTCATAATATTATTAATTTATCTAATTCACAAATTGTAATGATGCCTTACCTCGTCGTATCTGCATACAGTAGCCTCTGGAGAAGTTTCCATGAATTATTCTAGATCTAAACTGCAGATAATTGTTTTGCAACTGAGCTATATTACGTGGTGGACTGTTCACAACACATTCAATTGGATCTATTACATTTCCTGTTGACATATCAGGTATATGATTTATGTCAACTTCAAGACCACAATTATATCCCCCTGGTGCTGATGATGCAAGATCACCATATTTACTCAAGCCAATAGATACTGGTTGTATTTGATTGTCTATCGTTACTCTACATATACAGTTATCTTGTTGTGTCATTATACGTAATACAACACTGTCTACCTTGAAACTTCCAGAATTTGTTTCTTCCGTTGCAGAGCTTGATTTACACATATCAGCCACTGTAAGAGAATAAATAATACATACAGTGATGTAACTATTGCATCAATTGTCTGCCAAGCCATTTGTATATATTTGATAATAATATATAGTTGGAATAAGTATAAATACTTTATTATGAACATTAACGTACATGTGTTAACAATAATGTTTCATCGTTAACATATATTTAATAAAAATAAGGAAAAATGTTGAAATGCAAATATGTATACACTGTATATATGTATATGTATATGTATGCATGCATATGTATGTATAGGTATATTCAATCAAAGTCTGATTATCATCAGTTATATTATATTATTTGAAATTATTTTAATTATATAAGAAAATATTGATAGAAATACTTCATTAGTAGCTTGGGCTTTTGAAGTAAGAATGTAACAAGCATTTTGAATAGAAATATCATATTGTTGTTAAAAAATCATTGATTTATTAAATAAATGTAAATTGAAACAGCAACTATGAACAAAAACATTAGATCTTTCCAACATGGCTATGTAATATCGTCGATGGAATGTACAAAGTCATTTAAACTGACCGCCTCAACAAGGGAAATATTACTACTACTAGGTTGATTCATTTGATATTCTTGTCTTGCTAACAAAGATTGTTAAATTATTTTCTAATCCAATGATAATTGTTTTTTGCCTTTCTATATTAGTTTATGACTTTGGTGTCCCTATGGAACAAATTTAAATTATAATATGCCTTGACCTTATATTTAGCAATTTATTAGTAACTATGAGATTATCCACTTCATATTTAAGGAATAACAGTACTGTATTTGAAGAGTTGAAGGTGTCAATTGTGGATTTGATGGTCGCAAATGCAGTTTTACAGTCTTTCACAACATATTTCCAATCACAGTTTATATTAGTGGGGAGTCATACAGAGTATATGTCACGTTTTCTGTGTTCAAGATGAAATAATAACTTTCTAAAGAAAGAATGTGTTGATATAATATGTATTTACCTATGCTTTCCACAATAGTAGACGGACAGGGATCTGTGACCTCTGTTGTCATACCTAGAAATTAAAACAACAAAGTGTGTAATGTATTGTCCAATTGTAACTTATTATTTACATTGTAAAATATGCAAAGTCCACACATTTGTTGTCAAGAACAAATTTTGTGTTACCAATATAGTATTTAATACATTTGTTGTAAATATAATTATTTTTATGCAGTATATTTATTTCATATTTATGTTGTATACACTATTTGTAAATGCAACTGTTTGTAAACATTATAAAGTTAAAATATTGAAGATGAATGCTAATCCAACAAACCGCAAAGTTATAAATAGGGCAATACACATACTCTTTCACGGTAGAGTAAACAAACTACTTACATATTATTGTATAAATGACCTTGTCCCTAGCTAAAATAAATGTTAACGGTTTAAGAGACAATAAGAAACGTGTCTTGGTTTTTAACTGGCTGGTAGACAAAACACATGACGTAATTTGTTTACAAGAAACTCACTCAACAAACGATGATTTGATTCGATGGCAAAATGAATGGAAAAACTGTGGGGGTGGCAATAGCTTTTTTTAATTGTGGTACGAGTGACTCAAGGGGTGTGGGAATTTTATTGAGCAAAAAATTAAATGAAAATGTAAAATTCTTTTATCAGGATAATTCTGGACGCATTTCACGTACTACATTAAAAATAAACGACTCAACTTTTTATATATCAAATATATATGCGCCGAATAATGGTAGAGAAAGAAAATCGTTTTTTAATGTAATTAATGATCCACTGTTCGAATATACGGACGATTCCGATAAAAACTACAGTTTAATTTTGGGTGATTTTAATTGCGCTATTCAAAAAAACTTAGATCGCAATCCTCCTCAACAATTAGCCGACATATCAGTCCGAGAATTCCAAAGCATGTTACATAGAAATGATTTATTTGATGTGTGGAGGAAGTTAAATCCAGAAACTAAGAGATATACTTTTAAACGCGGTAAATCGAAATCAAGAATCGATTATATTTTATGTAGTAACGCCTTAAGCAGTAAGGTGTTTGGCACGCGGATAAATCATTTCCCTTTCAGTGATCATGATATCATAATAACAAAATTAAATACTGAAGATATTAATAGAGGTCCAGGTATGTGGATAATGAATCTTGAAACAATAAAATCTGAGCAGTTTAGACATGCTTTTAAAATTTGGTGGGATAACTGGAAAATTGAGAAAATTAAATACAGTGATATACGGGAATGGTGGGATCTTGCGAAAAACAAAATAAAATTGTTAACAATGGAAATAAGTAGAAACTTAAATTGGAAACAAAACAAAAAAGAAATCGATAGCTTAGAAAAGAAACTCGATAAATTAAAACTAATAGCGAATGAAACGGATGAAATAAGCGCACAAATAAACCAATTAGAGTGCTTAATTAAAAACTATTACAATAAAAAAACAGAAGCAGCGAAAATTAGATCTCGTGTTAAATGGGCGGAAGAAGGGGAAACATCAACTCGATATTTCTTTAACCTTGAAAAAAAGCGGGGCCAAGAAAAGCTATGGTATAGGATTAAAACGACAGATGGTAATTAGAAGTATGACATTGACTCGATAATGAATGAGCAGGTTGATTTTTACTCCAAACTTTTTCAATCAGAAGGGTGGAATGAAAATAGTGCTCACGAACTTGCAAGGTACATTGTTAATAAATTGGACAATAACGAAAAAGAAACGCTTGACGAAGACATTAGCTTAGAAGAAATTAGTAAAGTTATTAAAATATTAAAACCAAATAAATCTCCAGGAGAAGATGGTATTATATCAGAATTTTATCAACTATATTGGCAAGATATAAAAAACGAATTCTTTGAAGTGGTTGAAAAAATATTCAAATTCTAATATACTTTAAGCGCATCATAGTACAGGGGGGGTCTTGACTTTATTACATAAGGGAGGGGAACGGGAAGATATAGAACACTGGAGACCATTGACCTTACTGAATTGTGACTATAAAATAATTTCGAAGCTTTTGGCCGAACGATTAAAAATGTTTTAAATAAGCTAATTCATCCGGACCAAAAAGGGTTTGTAAGGGGTCGGAACATAAGTGAAGCAAACAGAATGATACAAGACATAATACAATACGTAGACGAAGAAAATGAAGAAGGTATAATAGTTTTCTTAGACCAAGAAAAAGCATTCGATAGAGTTGAATGGGGGTGGGTAGACTTCGTATTAAAAGCATTTAACTTTGGGGAAAAATTTAGAGGGTGGATTCAAATGTTAGTTAAAAATGCTACAACATCCATAAAGACAAATGGATTTGTTTCAAAATTTTTCTCCATATCTCGCTCATGTAGACAGGGGTGTCCCGTCGCACCACTAATTTACATATTGCAAGCCGAGCCCATGGCATGTGCAATTAGAGGAAATAATGATATAAAGGGGATTAAATTACCAGGCGAACCGGGTGGGAAGGAATTAGAAGCCAAAATAAGTATGTTTGCAGATGACACACAACTTTTCAATAAAGATGAACGCTCTGTTGAAAAATCTTTCGATATACTTTCAAAATATGAAAAGCATCCGGATCAAGAATTAATTATAATGAAACAAAAGCTATTTATATTGGCACTGCTCGCAATAGAAAACCAAAATTTAATAGAATATCATGGATTAAAGAAAATGTAAAAACTTTTGGGGTACATCATGGTTACAATGTTGACAATGATAAAATTTGGAAGGATATTATTGATAGAATGAAAAATTGTATACAAGTTTGGAAAAGCTGAAAACTTTCTTGCAAAGGTAAAACTATAATTGTGAAAAATCTTTTGTTATCATATTGTGAATTTGAAATTGAAATGAATGGCATTCCTGATAAATTTAAAAAAGAAATTGAAACATTAATTTGGGACTTTATATTGGAGGGGAAAGTTAATCAGATTAAAAGAGATGTATGTTGTTTAGATATAGAAAAGGGTGGAATGAGTATGGTTAATATAGATTCCTACATTAACAGTAGAAGATTCAAATTTATTTATCGTATCATTAATTAACCAATTGAAAATTGGAATGCTATTGGAAAATATTGGTTAAGTAGACTTGATTTGAAATTTAATGAAACTTTTTTTATTTGTAAATGCTCAAATGTTTCATCCTTAAATGTAAACAGGTATCCCTTGTTTTATCAAAAATCAATCCAAGCATGGACAACATTTTTACAATGTGTACAAAAGGTGGAAACCAAAGCAGATATCTTACATGTTAGATTATTTGGGAATTCTAATATAACCTTCCAAAATAAACCTGTAATATTTTCTTCATTTTTAAGAAGTAATATAAAAACTATTCAAGATATATGGGATGAAAACTCAAAACAATTCATAGATTGTGATTTATTATATTCTAAGCTGATAGACAAGAGGAATTGTATCTCAGAATATTCTAAAATTAAGAAAAGTATTCCAAAAGACTAGTTAAATTTATTAAAAAAATTAAAATAATGATATAGATAACAAAACTAAAAGTAGAAATAAAATGAAATTGTTAAATAATTTAAAACTTACAGATATTAGAAGCAAAATCATTAATACAAAGGAGGCCAAGATTAAAATTATACAAAAAATATTAAATAAAAAATCATTACCAAAATGTCAAAATAAATGGAATAATGTTTATAATGAAGAATTTCACTGGCCAAAAATTTGGATTAATCTTAAAAGACTGGACATCAGTAATAAAATTAAAGAATTCCAATGGAAATGCATCCATAACATTATTTACACCGAAAGTAGACTTAGAAAAATGAACCTATCCAATGGAAGATGCCACCTATGTAAAGAATCAGCCATTCAAGAAGATCTCCAACATTTGTTTTTTAAATGCACTATAACTAACCGATTCATATCAAACATCACAATTTTAATAAACACTTTAAACGTGGGAACTGTTAACTTAAATGAGAAAAATATGATGTTTGGGTTCAATATGGGTAAACATGAATTTATATTTAATACATTAATTTTTATATCTAAGTGGTCTATTTGGAAGGCAAGAAACAAAGTTAAATATGACCAAATTCACATCAATCAGAATGTTCTTTGTAATATATGGAAACAGACTTTAAAATCTGAACTAAACATTTTGCTAAGGACCAATTGTAATGATACAATAGATAAAGCCAAAATCTTGACAATTCTATCAGTGATTAATTAGTAAGTAGTTATAATATACGAGTACAATGCATGTATGTAAATGTTATATGTTGAAGCTATCATAAAATACCAATATAGATCGACTTACATGTTGATTATATAATTGATAAATTTAGTTGTATTTTTGAAATGGGATCATGTGGACTCTAATTAATCTCTTACTAACCCTGGGTAAGAGATCTATTGTAAAACAGGGAACCTTAGATTATTTTATGCTTACCTGGGCATCTAAGGTGTTTTGTTAACAGGCGAGTCAAACAATGAAGTATTATGTTATTAAAAAAAAAAGCCATATAATATTGAGAATAAACAGTTAAACAATATTGACGACAATAGTCAACCACAACAACACGATCTATTCCGTTGATAGGGCTAACGTTATGTGTGTTAAACTCCACTTTCAACAACATTTCAGTTGTTTCGTTGAGGTCAGTTTTATTAGTGGAGTAAACCGGAGTACCCCGAGAAAACCACCGACCTACTATTCCGTTGAGGAACCTCAATATGCTGAATACAGACACGAGAACGACGGGAACCAAACAAATTCAGTCACTGATGTGAGAAACAGAGATAGAAATGTGGCGGGCTGATGCCGCATAATGGGATTTCAACCCGACGTGTTCGATATATAAATCTCCGATGGCAAAAACAAAACAATGAGCAAAGACTATGTATAATATTGCT
>MJUT01009319.1:65627-77484 GCA_002080005.1 Gigantidas platifrons | reverse complement strand
TATTGTTTTTATGTATACTTTGCCGGAATAAATACTTAAGACAACCATCAATGGACTTTGACGTTTGAAATTTAACATCTTCCGGTGAAGTCGTTTACAAGGGACGCTGATGACATTAAAACACATGGTTACTGATTCATTTTACGATTTTGTGAGCATTTGACTTGCTTAAGTTGCTAAATTCAAAATGCCATTAAATTGGAAAATATCAGTAACTTCATAGCATCAGTCTATTTATACATAAAAGACAAACAACTGTAAATGTAAATGTAGTCATTTTTACTTTTTTGCTTTTGATCGGTAAATTCCGGAATTTCAGGTTTGTTCGATTTCTATATCTATTTATAATGTTCTATTTTTACTTCTTCGCCATTTGTATTACCATGTTGTATTTACACAAGTGAATTTTGCGTTTCTAAGCCCAAAGAGGTATCTCCATCGTAATTATTGCTCATATGAAGTATGTTTGTGAATTATTAATCAGATTATTTACACTCTTAACTTGACAATTATTGTTTTATAACGGGTTAAATGGTAAACATTGGCGATTGTAATTTGTTGTTTATTTTTTGTTTATTTCATAAATTTCAACTTCGTTTCCTGTCAGATAATTATTACTCTTGCTATTTAAAGTAATTTGTTTACACATTTTGTGCTATACATGTATGTCAGTATATTTTTGTACACTGGACTTATGTAGGTATTTTATATTTTTTGTAGTTTTGACGTAGATGGTTGATACTGTGACTGAGTGCGGTAACATATATTTACGAACATATGCGATAACCTGTATGTTTATACTGTATGCGAAACTGATAATAAACCATCTTCAGTATTTAGCCTTTGGGTTTTTTTGCGCCCCGCGGTAGTACCCACCACTACCGTGATAGTCAAAACTCTAGTGATTTGAAGTGTAAATATAAGTATATAGACAGTTTATACACGTACGTGTATAGTACATTTATGTTCCAGACAAATGAGCGAAAGCAGATTATTAAAACACATTGTGAAAGGAACAGCTGTTAGTGACAATTTAACATTTACGGTATTTGTTAGTGATAGCAAAGGAAAATATTTAAAATATTGTGAGACAGATAATAAAATACAGTGGTTCTATGAAGGTGGTACAAATTCAAGAGACATAGTTAATTGGTTGGAGAAAAACGTAAGGAAGTTAACTAAGAAGTACGGCCGTATCAGAATCTATGTTTGGATAGGAAAATGTGACTTAACTTCTAAATCTGGACGTTACATTTCGTTAAAACCGGACAGTGCGTTAACAGAATTTAAGCACAATCTACAACATATTAAAGACACCTATATCAGTGATCGTGTTTGTTTAACATTTTTGCAAGTGCCATATTACTCTATCAGTATTTGGAATAAGACAAAGGGACACAAGGAACCAGAACTATTCAAGTGTGACGATAGCAAATTAAATGAACTGATAGATTCAGTAATTGTGTTTATCGATAAACTAAACACCGAAATAAACTCTTACACTCCAAAGTTTAATCAAGACTTAGTGCGCAGCCGAAAACGACGCAATTCCAAGTCACGATATTCGTTGAACTTTAATCTATTACCAGACGGAATACATCCGGGGAAGAACTTGTCAAAGGCGTGGTTAACTTCACTCATCAAGAACATTAACAGTGAATGTTTGTGAACTTTGAGTGTAGGCAGTGAATGCACTGTTACACTAGTGTTTGTTTAACACATAGGCTGTGATTGCACAGTCATGTGAGCTGTTAACATAAACTTTGGTGAGTACAAAATATAAGTTACTAGTATATTTATAACTGAATAGGTAGTATGAGTGTAGGCAGTGAATGCACTGTTACACTAGCGTTTGTTTAACACATAGGCTGTGATTGCACAGTCATGTGAGCTGTCAACATAAACTTTGGTTAGTACAAAATATATAGTTAGTTATAGTATATTTATAACTGAATAATTAGTATAAGTGATAATAATTTGTAATTTTGTTGAAATTTATAATTTCAATTTGTATAACTGGTAACATGTCAGACAAAAATGTTGAAGATGTAGATCAGATTGAAAGGCCTGTTAGGGAACGTAAAGGGGTCTGGCTTATCAAATTGAGCAGCGCTCATATAGTACAAAGCAGCTCATATCACGATGGCACAGT
Source organism: Gigantidas platifrons (assembly GCA_002080005.1). NCBI lineage: Eukaryota > Metazoa > Mollusca > Bivalvia > Mytilida > Modiolidae > Gigantidas > Gigantidas platifrons. The sequence continues at coordinate 75,332 of MJUT01009319.1, read as the reverse complement.
GCTGCAGAAAAACTCAGCGTTGTACTGTCTGACTCAAGTATTCCTAATGCAATAACACCACTGCGAGACCAATTAATTAGAGTAATGAATGAACTCCGTCAAGAATATGGTACACTCAAGTCGTTATTGGGTACGGAAAGTCGGGAAGCACCCATTCACAAAAAATATGAAGACATAGAATAAGAACATCATAGACTAATAACAACTGTTTATGAAGTTTTAAGAGACATTAAAAGCGAATCCTTCGACATATTTTCAAAAGCTCATTCTAAGCTCTCTCGCCATTCGTCTCGCAAATCCACAATCTCGCATCATTCATCTCGAAAATCCACAATATCGCATCATTCAGAAAAACAAGAATTAACAGCCAAGGCAGAAGCTTTGAAAACAAAGCTAAAATACCTAGATATTGAGTCAAAAGCAAAAATGGAGTATGAACGATTACAAACACTTAAACATTTGGACATTACTCAAGCTACTTTGGAAGCCCATGAAACTTATCCAGAAGATGAGGCGAACACTAGAATTAATTTACCAACATAAACAAAGGAAGATTTAGTGAGAAAATATGTATCAACTTACTCGCAGGGCAATCCAGATCTACCTGAAATATCACTAAAACATGAACTAACAGATGTCAAAAACGTAACAATTATTACTACTAGTACCTGGCCAACCACTACTGCTTACAACATCACAGACCCACAAGTGTCTACAGTCGCGTCGTATATAAACACAGGAATCTCAATAACTAAGGTTGTTGATGCTAACACAGAAGTAAAGGTTATGCCGACAGAAAATCAACAAAGTACAAGTATGCTTAACCCGCTAGCTGGTCCATTTATGCCAACATTCTCTACTAGCAATGCATATGGTAATGACACAACAACGTCTCATAGCAACAGAGATGACAAAGTAGAGCATGGTTTACCGTATTAGTAAGAACTCTGGCACACCAAGTCAGTCTTGGGAGACTTCCTCCCCCAGAACCAACTGTATTCAGTGGCGATCCCCTGTTGTATCCGTGTTTGATAGCAGCAATTCGAACATTGATCGAACAACGAAGAATTCCCAAAACAGAGCAGATTCACTATTTGAAGAAATATCTTAGCGGAGCAGCGAAAGAGTCGGTAGAGAACTACTTCCTGTTGTCAAGCGACAGTGCTTATGACGAAGCTAAGAAGTTATTGGATGAGCGTTTTGGTGATCCATTTATAATTGGAAACGCATTTAGAGATAAGCTAGAGCGATGGCCTAAGATCGCCCCACGTGACAGTAAGGCTCTCTTGAAGTATGCAGATTTCCTAAAGCAATGCCATTCTGCTATGAACAGTATTGGTACCCTAAGAATTCTCGACGATGACAGGGAGAATAAAAAATTAATATTAAAATTACCAGATTGGGTAGTGACAAGGTGGTCTCGAATCGTTTATCAGTGGAAAGAAGATCAAAAACAATTTCCACCCTTCAAGTATTTTGTCGACTTTATTTGCAAAGAAGCTAAAATTGCGACAGACCCCGTTGCATCTTTGCAGTCATTAAAGTCTGATGACAATAGAGCTGTAAGATATACAACTACCAAACCTGATAGGAAGTTTGAAGGACGCTCATTTGCAGTTGATTCAACAGAACAACAGAAGTCGATAATTAAATGTCCATTATGTACGAAAGATCACGACTTGGATTCTTGTAGAACCTTCCTGAATAAGACAATAAGCGACAGGAAAGAATTTGCGAGAAGCAAAAATCTGTGTTTTGCTTGTCTAAGATCTGGCCACATATCGAGAAAATGCAACAGAAGAAAAAGGTGTAAGATATGCTCTAAACTTCATCCAACTTCTTTCCATGGAGATATTGGTAGACGAACCCAAACCAGTGACAATCGTAAGAACAATTATGTTGAGCCATTCAACAACTGAGGTGAACGTCAAGCTTCTCACACCAGCGTATCATTTCTGAGTAATAGTAGAGCACACAACAATAACTCTATGGTCTTACCTGTATATCTTTCACATCATGACAATCCTGAATATGAGAGACTTGTCTATGATATGTTAGACACTCAGTCTGATACAACTTTTATATTGGAAGATACATGTAAGTCGCTTGGATTGTCAGGAACGGCAGTTACTTTGATGCTTTCTACCATGCTGGCAGAAAACAAGACTGTAAATAGTACAAAGCTGAAAGGATTAATGGTTCGTGGACATAATAGTACTTTGAGAATACCACTTCCAAACACCTTCTCTAGAAATATAATTCCAGCGAATAGAGACCATATTCCTACTCCAAACATTGCAAGGTTTTGGCCTCATCTTTCTAATATTGCTGACGAGTTAATGCCGATTGCAGACTGCGAAATAATTGGTCTTCTGATAGGATATAACTGCTCTCAAGCTCATATGCCTCGTGAAGTCATCCCGCCAGATGGTGATGGACCATATGGACAAAGAACAGATCTTGGATGGGGAATAGTGGGAATAGTAGACCCTCTTGGCTCTGTAAACGACGAGGACACTATAGGTGTTAGTCATAGAACTTTGGTGTGTGAAGTTCCGACAAACGTAGTGCCTTCTTGCGACCAGACAAGTTTGGACAGCGTTGCATTTGCGATCAGAACAAATATAAAGGTAGTTAACCCTATAGATATCTCCAGATTGCTGGAATTGAACTTCAGTGAGAATACTGCGTGCGAAGACATGATGTCTCAAGAGGACAAGAGATTCCCGAAGTTAGTCAGTGAAGGAATGAAGATTGATAATGGACATTATAGCATGCCATTACCATTTAAAGGAGATCCACCTCGCCTTCCCAAGAATACGTTTGTTGCATTACGAAGACTCACCAATCTAACTAAAAAGTTTAAGACAGATGAAAGGTATCTTAAACTGTACAAGGAGTTCATTGAAAATATTGTCAGACAAGGTCATGCGGAGAAAGTTGTGCAATCTGATATGTCAACGGAAGAAGGCTTTACCTGCGATATTGAACAGATGTTCCATCAGTTCTTTGTACACAGAGAACACCGCAACTACCTTCGCTTTCTATGGTGGACAGATGAAGAAATGACTGAACCAGCAGTTTACCGGATGTGTGTTCATCTTTTCGGCGCAACTTCATCACCAGGTTGTGCTAATTTTGGACTTAAGCAAATAGCTACAGATAATGAAGCCGCACTTGGCAAAGATGCTGCAGATTTCTTGCGGAAAGATTTTTACGTTGATGATGGATTGAAGTCCGTATCATCTGTTGATGAAGCTGTCGATATGATCAAAAGAAGTCAAACAATGTGCATGAATGGTGAGTTGCGCTTGCACAAGTTTAGTTAGGAAGTTTTGAATCTGATTCCTCCTGAAGATAGAGCTATAGGTCTGAAATACATCGACATCTTTAACGATAAACTACCAATTGAATTTACATTGGGAGTCCAGTGGAATATCCAATCCGATATGTTCCAATTCAGAATAGTTTTAAATGACAAACCACTAACTCGTCGAGGAATTTTGTCAACTGTAAGCTCCGTATATGACCCTCTTGGTTTTACATCGCCAGTCATTTTGGTCGCTAAACAGAGAACATGTGGGGAGAACATCGGATGGGATGATCAGGTTCCTGATGATTTGCACATGCGCTGGGAGCGTTGGGGAAAGGATCTCAAAGAGCTGGCTGATCTTCAGATTCGACGTTGTGTAACACCTGATGATTTTGATGATGTCAAGGTATGTGAGGTTCACCATTTTTCAGATGCTAGCTCGACTGGATACGGACAGTGCTCTTACCTCAGGTTCATAGATGTTGCTGGACGATTTCATTGTTCACTGCTTATGGGAAAGGCACGAGTAGCGCATAGAAAATATGACAGACAGAGACAGAAATGTGAGAGACAGATATATAAATGTGAGAGACAGAGATAGAAATGTGACAGATAGAGATAGAAAAGTGAGAGACAGAGATAGAAATGTGAGAGACAGAGATAGAAATTTGAGTGACCGAGATAGAAATGTGAGAGGCGGGAATAAAAATGTGAGAGACAGAGATAGAAATGTAAGATACAGATATAGAAATGTGAGAGACAGAGATAGAAATATGAGATGCAGAGATAGAAATGTGAGAGACGGAGATGGAAATATGAGAGACAGAGATGTAATGTGAGAGACAGAGATGAAAATATGAGAGACAGAGATAGAAATGTGAGAGAAAGAGATAGAAATGGGAGAGACTGTGATAGAATGTTAGAGACAGAGATAGAAATGTGAGACAGAGATAGAAATGGGAGACAGAGATAGAAATGGGAGAGACGGAGATGGAAATTTGAGAGACAGAGATAGAAATATGAGAGAAAGATACAGAAATATGGGAAACAGATATAGAAATGTGAGAGACATATATAGAAATGTGAGAGATAGAGATAGAAATATGAGAGACAGAGACAGAAATGTGAAAGACAGATATTGAAATGTTAGAGACAGATATAGAAATGTGAGTGACAGAGATAGAAATGTGAGAGACAGAGATAGAAATTTGAGTGACAGAGATAGAGATGTGAGAGACAGAGATAGAAATATGAGAGACAGAGATAGAAATATGAGAGACAGAGATTGAAATGTAAGAGACAGAGATGGAAATGTCAGAGACGGAGATGGAAATATGAGAGACAGAGATGGAATGTGAGAGACAGAGATGGAATGTGAGAGACGGAGATGGAAATATGAGAGACAGAGATGGAATGTGAGAGACAGGGATAGAAATGTGAGAGACGGAGATGGAAATATGAGAGACAGAGATGGAAATATGAGAGACAGAGAGATAGAAATGTGAGAGACAGAGATGGAAATGTGAGAGACAGAGATAGAAATATGAGAGACAGAGATGGAATGTGAGAGACAGGGATAGAAATGGGAGAGACGGAGATGGAAATGGGAGAGACGGAGATGGAATGTTAGAGACAGAGATGGAATGTGAGAGACAGAGATGGAAATGTGAGAGACAAATATAGAAATGTGAGAGACAGAGATGGAAATATGAGAGACAGAGATAGAAATGTGAGAGACAGAGATGGAAATATGAGAGACAGAGATGGAAATATGAGAGACAGAGAGATGGAAATATGAGAGACAGAGAGATAGAAATGTGAGAGACAGAGCTGGAAATGTGAGAGAAAGAGATAGAAATATGAGAGACAGAGATGGAAATATGAGAGACAGAGATGGAAATGTGAGAGACAGAGATAGAAATGTGAGAGACAGAAATGGAAAGTGAGAGACGGAGATGGAAATATGAGAGACAGACATGGAATGTGAGAGACAGAGATGGGAATGTCAGAGACAGAAATGGAAATGTAAGAGACAGAGATAGAAATATGAGAGACAGACATGGAATGTGAGAGACAGAGATGGAAATATGAGAGACAGAAATGGAAATGTGAGAGACAGAGATAGAAATATGTGAGACAGAGATGGAAATATGAGAGACAGAGATGGAAATGTGAGAGACAGAGATAGAAATATGAGAGACAGAGATGGAAATATGAGAGACAGAGATGGAAATGTGAGAGACAGTTATAGAAATGTGAGAGACAGAAATGGAAATGTGAGAGACAGAGATGGAAATGTGAGAAACAGAGATAGAAATGTGAGAGACAGAGATGGAAATGTCAGAGACAGAATTGAAATGTAAGAGACAGAGATAGAAATATGAGAGAAAGACATGGAATGTGAGAGACAGAGATAGAAATGTGAGAGACGGAGATGGAAATATGAGAGACAGATATGGAATGTGTGAGAGACAGAGATGGAAATTTAAGAGACCGAGATGGAAATGTGAGAGACAGAGATGGAAATGTGAGAGACGGAGATGGAAATATGAGAGACAGAGATGGAATGTGAGAGACAGGGATAGAAATGTGAGAGACAGAGATGGGAATATGAGAGACGGAGATGGAAATGTGAGAGACAGAGATAGAAATGTGAGAGACGGAGATGAAAATATGAGAGACAGAGATGGAATGTGAGAGACATGGATAGAAATGTGAGAGACAGAGATGGAAATATGAGAGACAGAGATGGAAATGTGAGAGACAGAGATAGAAATATGAAAGAAAGAGGTATAAATCGGAGAGACAGGGATAGATATGTGAGACACAGAGATAGAAATATGAGAGACAGAAATAGAAATGTGTGAAACAGATATAGAAATGTGAGAAACATATATAGAAATGTGAGAGATAGGGATGGAAATATGAGAGACAGAGATAGAAATGTGAGAGACGGAGATGGAAATATGAGAGACAGATATGGAAATGTGAGAGACATATATAGAAATGAGAGAGATAGGGATAGAAATATGAGAGACAGAGACAGAAATGTGAGAGACGGAGATGGAAATGGGAGAGACGGAGATGGAATGTTAGAGACCGAGATGGAAATATGAGAGACAGAGATGAAAATGTGAAAGACAGAGATAGAAATTTGAGTGACAGAGATAGAAATGTGAGAGACAGAGATAGAAATATAAGAGACTTAGATATAAATATGAGAGACAGAGATGCAAATGTGAGAGACGGAGATGGAAATATGAGAGACAGAGATGGAATGTGAGAGACAGAGATGGAATGTGAGAGACAGAGATGGAATGTGAGAGGTAGAGATGGAAATATGAGAGACAGAGATGGAAATGTGAGAGACGGAGATGGAAATATGAGAGACAGATATAGAAATGTGAGAGACATATATAGAAATGTGAGAGATAGGGATAGAAATATGAGAGACAGAGATAGAAATGTGAGAGACGGAGATGGAAATATGAGAGACAGAGATGGAATGTGAGAGACAGGGATAGAAATGTGAGATACAGAGATATAAATGGGAGAGACAGAGATGGAAATATGAGAGACCGAGATAGAAATATGAGAGAAAGATACAGAAATGTGGGAAAAAGATATAGAAATGTGAGAGACATATATAGAAATGTGAGAGATAGGGATAGAAATATGAGAGACAGAGACAGAAATGTGAGAGACAGATATTGAAATGTAAGAGACAGATATAGAAATGTGGGAAACAGATATAGAAATGTGGGAAACAGATATAGAAACGTGAGAGACATATATAGAAATGTGAGTGATAGAGATAGAAATGTATGAGACAGAGATGGAAATGTGAGAGACGGAGATGGAAATATGACAGACAGAGATGGAATGTGAAAGAAGGGGATAGAAATGTGAGAGACGGAGATGGAAATGGTAGAGACGGAGATGGAATGTTAGAGACAGAGATGGAAATATCAGAGACAGAGATGGAAATGTAAGAGACAGAGATAGAAATGTGAGAGACAAAGATAGAAATGTGAGAGACAGAGATGGAAATGTGAGAGACAGAGATGGAAATATGAGAGACAGAGATGGAAATTTGAGAGACAGAGATAGAAATATGAGAGACAGAGAAAGAAATGTGAGAGACAGAGATGGAAATGTGAGAGAGAGAGATGGAAATATGAGAGACAGAGATGGAAATATGAGAGACAGAGATGGAAATGTGAGAGACAGAGATGGAAATATGAGAGACAGAGATGGAATGTGAGAAACAGGGATAAAAATGTGAGAGACAGAGATGGAAATATGAGAGACGGAGATGGAAATGTGAGAGACAGAGATAGAAATGTGAGAGACGGAGATGGAAATATGAGAGACAGAGATGGAATGTGAGAGACAGGGATAGAAATGTGAGAGACAGAGATGGAAATATGAGAGACAGAGAAGGAAATGTGAGAGACAGAGATAGAAATATGAGAAAAAGATATATAAATCGGAGAGACAGGGATAGATATATGAGAGACAGAGATAGAAATGTGGGAAACAGATATAGAAATGTGAGAGACATATATAGAAATGTGAGAGATAGGGATATAAATATGAGAGACAGAGACAGAAATGTGGGAAACAGATATAGAAATGTGAGAGACATATATAGAAATGTGAGAGATAGGGATATAAATATGAGAGACAGAGACAGAAATGTGAGAGACATATATTGAAATGTAAGAGACAGATATAGAAGTGTGACAGATAGAGATAGAAATGTGAGAGACAGAGATATAAATTTGAGTGACAGAGATTGAAATGTGAGAGACAGAGATAGAAATATGAGAGACAGAGATAGAAATATGAAAGACAGAGATGGAAATGTGAGAGACGGAGATGGAAATATGAGAGACAGAGATGGAATGTGAGAGACAGAGATGGAATGTGAGAGACAGAGATGGAAATATGAGAGACAGAGATAGAAATCGGAGAGACAGGGATATAATGGTACAGACAGAGATAGAAATGTGAGAGACAGAGATAGAAATGGGAGAGACAGAGATGGAAAAATGAGAGACAGAGATAGACATGTGAGAGATAGGGATAAAAATATGAGACACCGAGACAGAAATGTGAGAGACATATATTGAAATGTAAGAGACAGATATAGAAATGTGAGTGACAGAGATAGAAATGTGAGAGACAGAGATAGAAATGTGAGTGACAGAGATAGAAATGTGAGAGACAGAGATAGAAATATGAGAGACAGAGATGGAAATATGAGAGACGGAGACGGAAATATGAGAGACAGAGATGGAATTTGAGAGACAGAGATGGAATATGAGAAACAGAGATGGAAATATGAGAGACAGAGATGGAAATATGAGAGACAGAGATAGAAATGTGAGAGACGGAGATGGAAATATGAGAAACAGAGATGGAATGTGAGAGACAGGGATATAAATGTGAGAGACGGAGATTGAAATATGAGAGACGGAGATGGAAATATGAGAGACAGAGATGGAATGTTAGAGACAGAGATTGAATATTAGAGACAGAGATGGAATGTGAGAGACAGAGATAGAAATATGAAAGACAGAGATAGAAATGTGAGAGACAGAGATAGAAATTTGAGAGACAGAGATAGAAATGTGAGAGACAGAGATAGAAATATGAGAGGCAGAGATAGAAATGTGAGAGACGGAGATGGAAATATGACAGACAGAGATGTAATGTGAGAGACAGAGATGAAATGTGAGAGACAGAGATGGAAATATGAGAGACAGATATAGAAATGTGAGAGACAGAGATAGAAATGGGAAAGACTGGGATATAATGTTAGAGACAGATATAGAAATGTGAGAGAGAGAGATAGAAATGGGAGAGACAGAGATGGAAATATGAGAGACAGAGATAGAAATATGAGAGAAAGATACAGAAATGTGGGAAACAGATATAGAAATGTGTGAGACATATATAGAAATGTGAGAGATAGGGATATAAATATGAGAGACAGAGACAGAAATGTGAGAGACAGATATTGAAATGTAAGAGACAGATATAGAAATGTGAGTGACAGAGATAGAAATGTGAGAGACAGAGATAGCAATTTGAGTGACAGAGATAGAAATGTGAGAGACTGAGGTAGAAATATGAGAGACAGAGATAGAAATATGAGAGACAGAGATGGAAATGTGAGAGACAAGGATGGAAATGAAAGAGGCAGAAATAGAAATGTGAGAGACAGAGATGGAAATGTCAGAGACGGAGATGGAAATATGAGAGACAGAGATGAAATGTGAGAGACAGAGATGGAATGTGAGAGACAGGGATAGAAATGTGAGAGACGGAGATGGAAATGGTAGAGACGGAGATGGAATGTTAGAGACAGAGATGGAATGTGAGAG
>MJUT01009319.1:14032-60257 GCA_002080005.1 Gigantidas platifrons | reverse complement strand
TATTCTAATATTAGTATCATTCAATAATGAACATTTGTCTGGTATTCTAATATTAGTATCATTCAATAATGAACATTTTTCTGTTATCCTAATACTAGTATGATTCAATAATGAACATTTGTCTGTTATCCTAATATTAGTATGATTCAATAATGAACATTTGTCTGTTATCCTAATATTAATATGATTCAATAATTAACATTTGTCTGGTATTCTAATATTTGTATGATTCAATAATGAACATTTGTCTGGTATTCTAATATTAGTATCATTCAATAGTGAACATTTGTCTGGTATTCTAATATTAGTATCATTCAATAATGAACATTTGTTTGGTATATTTTAATATTAGTGTCATTCAATAATGAACATTTGTCTGGTATTCTAATATTAGTATCATTCAATAATGAACATTTGTCTGTTATCCTAATATTAGTATGATTCAATAATGAACATTTGTCTGGTATTCTAATATTAGTATCATTCAATAATGAACATTTTTCTGTTATCCTAATACTAGTATGATTCAATAATGAACATTTNTCTGTTATCCTAATATTAGTATGATTTAATAATGAACATTTGTCTGTTATTCTAATATTAGTATGATTCAATAATGAACATTTGTCTGTTATCCTAATATTAGTATGATTCATTAATGAACACTTGTCTGTTATCCTAATATTAGTATGATTCAATAATGAACATTTGTCTGGTATTCTAATATTAGTTTCATTCAATAATGAACATTTGTCTGTTATCCTAATATTAGTATGATTCAAAAATGAACATTTGTGTGTTCTTCTAATATTAATATGATTCAATAATGAACATTTGTCTGGTATTCTAATATTAGCATCATTCAATAATGAACATTTGTCTGTTATCCTAATATTAGCTTGATTCAATAATGAACATTTGTCTGTTATCCTAATATTAGTATGATTCAATAATGAACATTTGTCTGGTATTCTAATATTAGTATGATTCAATAATGAACATTTGTCTGTTATCCTAATATTAGTATGATTCAATAATGAACATGTGTCTGGTATTCTAATATTAGTATGATTCAATAATGAACATGTGTCTGGTATTCTAATATTAGTATCATTCAATAATGAACATTTGTCTGTTATCCTAATATTAGTATGATTCAATAATGAACATTTGTCTGGTATTCTAATATTAGTATGATTCAATAATGAACATTTGTCTGGTATTCTAATATTAGTATGATTCAAAAATGAGCATTTGTCTGGTATTCTAATATTAGTATCATTCAATAATGAACATATGTCTGTTATTCTAATATTAGTATCATTCAATAATGAACATGTGTCTGTTATTCTAATATTAGTATAATTCAATAATGAACATTTGTCTGTTATCCTAATATTAGTATGATTCAATAATGAACATTTTTCTGGTATTCTAATATTAGTATCATTCAATAGTGAACATTTGTCTGGTATTCTAATATTAGTATCATTCAATAATGAACATTTGTCTGGTATTCTAATATTAGTATCATTCAATAATGAACATGTGTCTGTTATTCTAATATTAGTATCATTCAATAATGAGCATTTGTCTGTTATTCTAATATTAGTATGATTTATGGATGCAGCTCTGTATCTTTGTGATCCTTTGAACCAGAAAGGCGTCCTTCACACACAATTAAATATCTACGTTTTTATTTTAATGTTATAGATTTTGAAGTTTAACAAATGAGTGATTAATATTATTGCGGTTTGCGATTTTGTCCACCATTACTGAGGAAGTTGTTGTTTAAAAATAAAAAAAAGTCATATTTACAATGATACCATCAGATGGAAATATATATCCTCTTTACACCCCCTTACTGAATATACATTGATGTTTTACTAATGAAAGTAGTCATTTGGCAAGAATATACAAATTAAATGGCTTTAAACAGTTGACTCCGCAGTGATATATAATGTACGTTAAATATGTGATAACTGTTATTCAATAGTGCATACAAAAGCATGTATACCTATTACACGTGGGAGTAATATATATACCACGGTTTTCCGAATTAAACGAATCGAACGCGAATCGTGAGATTGTTTAACCCTTTATCTCTGAAAACCGTGGTATAAATGATTTGTTGCATGAATCCATGAAATATCACATCTAAATAGTTGATTATTTCAAGGTTCTTTGAGAGTGAAAACACTACAGCCCAGATTTAAAGTGTGCAATATCTAGTATCTGTGTGTATTAATTCATAGTTCTTAGCTGTTGTTTACATTATGGTATATTAACCAGTTAATCCAATAACATTTTCCATGTTTTCAGTTCCGTACTGTTATGTTCGCTACGATGTTTGGTTTGGTCGTCTTTACTCCCATTTGTGTCAAGGTATTCTTTCAACACGGCATATTTGTCATAAAGTGCATTATCATGCAAGAAGTGGATATTCCGGTTACCAGTGCCCAGAGATGCATTGTTGAAATGTTTCACGACCTCCGACAGAACTTTTGTGGCATCAATTTATCTACTGCTAGTAACACTAGCACGCTCTGGTACAGGATTTTGAGCGAAAGGTCCTTTCACATCAAGTAATAACACATGCATAATCGTCTTAACTGCCCGATTGCTACTGCAACTTGTGGCATCTCGCCGTCTTTCCCGATCCATACTTTATTGTCCCTCTTCGAATGGGGTTAAAAGAAGTAGATCCACGTTCGACCTCCAGTGACGATATGCTTTATCCTCCTTTGTTCGTATTTTGGTTAGCACAGTCGACACTGTAATGTTTCTGCTCACCGGTTAATAAGTAGGTTACCCAGCTGGCAAACAACATTGCGTTTTAGTTTTAGTTATTGCTCTAATACGGTGAAAACCGCTGACGAATTAATTCCTGATGACATAGCTAGCTCATCAACTGTATATCTGGCATCTTGACATTTTAAATCTCGCACCGCATCAACATCTTTCTCATTAAAAGCAAACAGTGATATACATGTACGGGTCATCTTCAGCTGTTTTTGGACCCGATTTAAGGACCAAAAAGTGTGCAGATGCCAATAGAAAATACTTTTAGGAACTATCATACTAAATGATAGTGCACCGCTAGATGTAACGACTCAGTGATAGTGCTAAAAACGTAGATACATTGTGTATATTTTATTTCTTTACTTGCATGATATTGATAATATATCATGTCATCTTTGCGACTTTTCTCAAAATCAGCTTCAGTTTAGTAAATCACGATTCAGTTGATATGCATTTAAGTGCACATCTTTAATTTGTAAATTCATGTTCTCTTTGTTTATGTTAACAAATGTCATACCAGTAAGTGAATATACAAGGGACTAGATACATATACACGTATCTAAGTTATATTATAAATATATCGTAATTATCATGTAAAATATCAAAAACATTTTATATTTAAATTGTATAAATATGAATATATAATGCTCATTTTATTCTGAATACCCCAACCAGGAAGCTTACTATGCATGCATATGTATTGTATGGTGGGTGAATGGATTCATAAACCAAGCGATATAAAATTACATGGATCATCAAACTATTCCCATTTATTATGGAAAGTGCATCTTTTGTCACTGTTCTTTTAGACTATTTCGCTATTGTATTTATATAATTCGAATTGCAAAGATTACTGATTTATTGTTTAGATGTCACGTTTAATGTCTGAAAAATATATAACTTATAGTAATGTATTTGTTTAATACATTAAATATGTATACCACGGTTCTCTGATTGCTTACCCATTTAACTAGGAAAATCGTGGTAAAATGATTTGTAACATGAAGCCATCCAATATCACATATAGGTCGTTGATTAATGCACGGCTCTCTGAGAGTAATAAAACTACAGCCTAGATTTAACGTGTGCATTCAGTTATATACATGTCTACCCGTGAGTATTGAGATTGTACCACCTTGAAGTACTTCTGTATAGCCCGGGGTGAGATTGTACCACACTGAGGTACTTCTGTATAGCCTGAGGTGAGATTGTACCACCCTGAGGCACTTCTGTATAGGCCGAGGTGAGATTGTACCACCCTGAAACACTTCTGTATAGCCTGGGGTGAGATTGTACCACCCTGAGGTACTTCTGTATAGCCTGAGGTGAGATTGTACCACCCTGAGGCACTTCTGTATAGGCCGGGGTGAGATTGTACCACCCTGAAACACTTCTGTATAGCCTGGGGTGAGATTGTACCACCCTGAAGAACTTCTGAATAGTGCACAATAGTGCTGGAGGGTGGTACAATCTCAACGTCTACGGATAGACACGTAGATAACAATTTTATACCCGGTTTGAAAACGAAATCTTACTTTTAGTGAATTTCTTGATATTTTTGTAACGTAATCATAACGTTTTTGGACTTGCGGACTCAAATAACATATATCATGTGAAACTTTAGATGCATTTTGACAAAGCATAGGAAGCTACCTTTGCTATCACCCTACAGTTACCTAATTTGTAGCGTGTATCAGCATTGTTTTGCTTTGTTTGTTTGTTTTGTAATTGCTGTGTATTGTCATGTGGATAGTGTTACAATATTAATAACTTCACCAGAAATAGGTTCAAGAATTCTATTGATAACAAACAAATGTGTCATACACTTTTAGTACGATATTAAGCGAATGAAGAAGTCATATGAAAATAATGCTATGAAATGATTTTTAAATGCTTGTATTCAAACAACTTGACCATTTATATGAAGACACAAATTTGAAATAACATCAAAATCAACGTTTCATGTAACGCGAATCAACAAATGTTACAACTTGAACCTGCACTAACCGGTACAAAGGGCCGCCAATACAGTAAGACTATTTGATTTCCCAATATGATTTGCTGTATTTTCTTTTCATGTATTTATAAGGACGTTTCTCATATTTTTTAAAAGAATTTCGTCCTCCCTTCTCCTTGTGGGATGCAAACCGCTTTGAGCGTATTTGAGATTGACATGCATAGTCACGCAATGACCACCCCCACCCCGCTACGTTACGTATCTACAAACCGAGTGCACGGGTTTTGTACTCATGGGTCATTGACCGATGAAAAGCCGACATTTTTATCAGGTCAGGATAATATCTCGTATCTATGTATATTATTTCATAGTTATTAGCTGTTGTTTACATTCTGGTATAAAAACCATTAAATATCAAAGAAAGTGAATGCATTCATGCCACAAGTATGACCATTATATTGTAGCTACATGTAGTCGTTCTATTTAGTTGAGCGCATATTATATATATCACAACTTCTGATCAAATATATTGTGAATAAAATTCAAGATTACTTAAATAACGATGATCATTCAGTTATACATGTATGTGAGGGTTGGCATTGTACTTACAGGTGGAAAACATTTACATTTCAGCATCATGTCACTTAGATGATGTGAGGTCTTGGCTAATATAGCTAGTTCATCCCCCGCCTCTTGTTAATGAAGGGCCGTCGTAAACGTGATCGTATGGTAGTTGAATTTACAATTACCTATGTAATCAGTGCCTATCACCACTAAAGTTGTGAGGATGAACTCCGTTTATGACGAGGTGTACTCGATATAACACTATGTGATATAGTTTGTCGGTGACTTTAGACAGGTATGTGGTTTTCTTCGGGTACTCCGGTTTCTTCCACCAATATAGCTGAAATATTGTTGAAACTGAGGTTAATCACCATAAAACCAAACCAAACCAATCTGGTTAATGAACAGTCAGTAACAAGTCAGTAAAATGAGCGATCATGTAAGTGTTCTTTATGGGTATCGATTAAGTCTCCCTTTCTATGATATATCAATTAGTTTTAGGAACTGATCCTACAGTTTGATATTACTTCTTCTTCTTTTTATTTTTTTTCCGGGAGGGGGGCTATTGTTTTGTTTTGCTTTTGTTTTAGTTTTTGTTTTCGTTTTTGTTTTTTTATTTTGTTTGCTTGTTTTTGTATCGCATATGACTACAGCAAAAAATAAAACGAGGAAAAAATATTGTGTTTACTTAAAACGATGGCAAACTTACATATCATCGACACTGAAACTTTATAAACTGGAAAAAAACAACATTATTAATTGAATATTCAAACAGGCTTCAATATTCGCTATTATTGTGCACTAGGTACTGGCGATGGTTCACATGGCTCACTTTACTTCTAGAACTAATATAATATTAGCGCTCCTTCGACAGTTTATCATTGAAATCGCACAATCTCTCCATCCAAAGCTGTTAACAATCCATTCAATGTCAACAATCCTACTAGCTTCAAACCCTAATTCCTAACATTTAAAGGACAGAATAGCCTAAAATGATGCAACTTAGCAGTGAAATATACATTCATTAAAAAAGTCGTGAAAAATTATAAGTGTGTAAGGTATTTTATGCTATGCATTTCATTTATTAATGTCTTAATATTTTTTCATTATTTGACTTTCATATAGTTTGGCTTTGAGCGTACATGATGAAGGATATTCCCGAAACACATCGTGCGCACTGAAATAGATACCTACGTTTCTATGCTACATTGTAGCGTATTATAAGCCAACATTCTAATTTAATTAGATAATGTCTATCAATCTTCTGTTGTTTACGTTTCTTCTCGCTTTCCTACAATTAGATATATTATTGACTGGAATTAAATAATTTTTTCATTAGTCAAATGTCTTGATAGATTAATGTTTAATAAAATCATGAATTCAGACAAAAATATTCTAAAGAACTATTCTATTTTTTGTTCTGGTCCTCAATTCATGGTTGTCGTCAAATGTTCATCAGGTTCAACACTAACATATTCTCCTTCTATACATACTATGTTGCTAAATGGCTGGTATCTGTCGTCATCAATGGTATTATAAATACTATCAATAATATCATATTCCTGGCATGGCACGTTCGGTATATTATTTGTCAAATCACAATAATGTCTGTTATATTCTACTTGATTGGTATTATTTACATTCTTTCGAAAATTACTCGCTTACTCCGTATCTTGTCCCTTTCAATTCTCGTGCAGCTTTTCTTACCACCTCTCTATCTTTGAAGTTTCTGAATCTACAAACTATTGGCGTAGTTTCATACACGGTTCCATCACGGGTTGTTATATTTGATTTTGAACAAAATCGATGGGCTCGATGAAATTCCATTGCGGGGTTCATTTTCATTTTTTCTGTCATGGAAGTTTTAAGTATTTCTTCAGTATTTTCGTCGTTTTGTGTAGGTAGTGGAATCCCGGTGAAAATAAGATTCTCTCTCATAGATCGGATTTGAAGATCCATATGTCTTTCATATAGGTGGTCGAGATCTTTTTTGAGCTGAAACATACTTTCATGTACATGGTCATTTTGGGATTTTATCTAGGAAACATCTGTCTTTAAGATGGTCACATCCGATTTGTTTGTCTCAAATTGGGAGTTTATAAATTCTACACTTTTTTCGACATCCTGTACTCTTTTAATTACCTTTTCGACATTTGCCAGCACTTTCGACAGAGTACTTTCAAATTTATTACGTTTTCCCCTAGCGTATCTAATACCGTCAATTTACTAATAATTTCTTCAACCTTTTTACCCAAATTATAAATTTTACAGTTGGTGTCTAATCCTAGATTCATTGTTGAATTAATAACAGGTTGCATATTTGATATGTTTGGAGGTGGACAGCTATAATAACCAGCGGTAGGTGAAGATTGTGTAATATTTGAATTCGGAATTTGCTGCATTGGAAATTGGAGAAAATTCTGCTTCCCTTGTTGCACTATTGGTGATTCGTTGTTTGGTATAAAGGAATTAATTGTACCGGGCTTTACTGACTCACTTTTTGAACTGTTTATTTTCGTATGGTCATTGTTTACATTTATGTCATTATTATCAGTAGTGAGTGTAACGTTGTTAGTAGTGTTCTGTTGTAACTATCATTTTGTCCTTTTGATTTCTTCCTTTTCTTTCCACCTTTTCCTATCCGTTTTTGAGTCATGGAGAATATTACACATTTGAACTATGAAAATCACTCAAAAGTTCAAAAAAGAGTCTAATAAAACACATATTGATATATTTTTTTTAGGAGCGCAAAGTCGACATTTCTCCACAAATGCGCATTTATAATATCACTTCCAATACGCAATGGATAAATGGTTGTACTTTGAATTGTTGGTGGAATTAGGTCACAAAGATACATGGGTGCATTATTATTTTGTATATTATAAAACATTTGTAATTTTCTCCTTTTTCTTCTTTCTGTCAATGATTTCCAGCCTATCTCTTTATAAATTAAAATTGAACTAGCAAATATTGGAAGACCTGTAACGATTCTAGCAGCCTCAAGTTGCAACTGATCGAGTTTATTAAGCATATCCAAAGATTGGTCTGATATAGTCTAAATATAATGTCTCTACATTTTTCCGAGAAGTTTTATATTTTAACTTTCGAAGAACATTCAGGTGTTTGTAAATACTGAATAATATATTTTCAATATGTATATTCCACTTGGTATCGCTGCTAAATGTAACTCCCAAATGTTTGTGAGAATTTGTTATAGGAACAGTTCTTCCACTACATGTCAAATTGAATTCTGGAATATTCGTATTTGAAAATAGCATGACTTTTTCTTTTGACCATTGTGTTGTCTGTTCTTCTTCGATATACGGTTTCTGATTGCCCCTTTGGTATCTTCAAACTTTTTTCTGTTTTATCTGGATTAAAAAACATCAACCATTTCTTTGACCATTCATCCAGCTCTTTCAAATCGTGATCAATCACAAATTCTATCTGTAATTCATCACGGTTGGAATAGCTGAAGCAAGTGTCATCTGCGAAAAGTCGGCTAAGAGAGATTAGCTTCTCAGCAATATCGTTGATAAATAATAAATAGATAATAGAAGGCCTAGTACTGATGTTTGGGGTACACCAGCTGAAACATTGCAAAGTGAAGAAGACAAATTGTTTATTAATACCCTCTGTTGTCGATCTTGTAGGTAACTAGAGAACCAATTTAATAAATTACTATCCACACCGTATGATTTAATTGCATGTGTCAACCCTTTATGCCAAACTTTGTCAAATGCTTAGCAAAATCACAGAATTCAAAACAGAGAATTTAGAATGCAGTTGTACATTTCTAATAGTTGGTATACTGTTGAATATTTTGAGAGAAAACCAGATTGATATTCATAAATTAACTTGTTTCGTTGTAGATGGTTAAATATATATTCATATATAACACGTTCTATTATTTCTCCAACTTTATGAGAGATATAGGCCTATACTTAGACAGTAATGATTTGTCATCTTTTTAAAAAATAGCTAGCAAATGTGCAATCTTCCAGCTGGTTGGATATTTACATTGTAGAAGAGATTTATTAAGAATTATTTGAAGAGGTGCTGCTATTTTATCAGGACAGAATTTTAACATTTTCGGACCGATTATATCTGGCCCGATGCCTTATTAGGATTTATTATTTTAATAATATCAACAATCTCCTCTGTGGTAATGACTATGTCTCGTAGAAAATTATCGGTCTTAAGTTCAATATCTGAAAGAGGAACATTCGCATCTTCCAATGAAGAAAACAACTAAAATATGTATTTAGCAATTAACACTTCTCGTCGTCTCCGTAAATTATCTCCTCTAATCCTTCATCCTGAATCATATTTTGGAGAGGGGGTATATTACTACCTCCTTTATTCGATTTAATTAACATTTTCATTATTTTCCAGGAAGTTTTTGGAGTTGATATATTTTCTAAAATTATATTGTCTAAAGTTTGTTCAAAATGTTCTTTAGCAATCGCTTTAAAATGTTTAACTTTATTTCTCTGTTTCTTATATTTGTCGATATCTGACCGTTTGCTATATTTTTTTGTTGCTTTCTGACGAATACGGTCTCGTTTTCTAATTTCTCTTCTGAGTTCACTATTAAACCATGGTCAATCGCTATTACGTACGTGACCATTTTGGTTTGAGTGCACTCACTTGCGAATCTGAGGAATGTCTCGGTGAAAGTATTACACATTCATCAACATCCTCGGAGTCAGAAAGTAATGCATTCCAATCGACGATATCTAGCTTGCATGCACATGTTTCATTGTCCGTTTGTTCGTATAACTATACCTCCCTTTGAAATGATCTGGTTTGAAATTTAGGACATTCTATTAAAATGTATTGATGCATCATGCTCACGTATATCAGATGGGACTTTCAAAACATCGGGAAAAGAATAATGTATATAATCGCTTGCTATAATAGGTTCAAGCAGTGTACTGCTATGTTCCGTAACCCTCGTGGGCTTTTCAATAGAATTCGTCAGAGTAAATAAATTCATGGTGTCAATCAATTTATTATTACGAGAAGAAAATAAATCTGAATTCAGGTCACCTGTGTGTATTATGTTTAGATTAATCTGATAACCCATCCTATAGCATGATTAAGTCGTGTCCAGTAGTCGGCGTCTGTCCCTTCAGGTATATATGTACTACATAATAAAACGTCGTACCCTTATCTCGTATTTCTACTCATATAGATTCGTCAATGTGATTCTCGAGTTCATTTTTACGGTTAACTGAAATATAATCTTTGGAATAAATAAGAAGACACCGCCTGCATTGTTTATATCTTTACCGATTATATGTTTTGAAAAGGAATCAATCTCAATATCATTATTACTGATGTTCGGATGTAAATGTGTTTCTGTTACAGCAATAATATCAAATTCGTCAGTGAAATTATTAAGAAAATCTAATTTATTCGGTGCTCTGCGAATATTTATGTTACATATTGAAATGGAATTATCACTAACAATTGAATGATTTTCTAATTCTGGACCTGGATTAATTTCAACACAATAATTAAACAGTATATACACATGCAATAATAAACTAATTTTAAATGAAACATATTTAAAAAAAGTTATGAAACAAGCTGACAGGTACATTGCTCAACAGGTAACAGTAAGAAAAACAGAAATCCGACCAATTCTGGCATATGTAGCTACCGTTTTCTCCATAATGGAAAGGTATATATTGATAAATGCATTAATTTGGACTTTGAAAAAACAATTATAAATAAATTAATATAGTTTCGTTTTTTCAAGAATGTATCAACAATTGTGTTTCCTTTTAGGAGTAGCTAGATTTGATATACGATTTTGAGAACTTCCCTAAATGTACACAATTGCTATTGGCTTTTAAGTATGATGTCCTTGTTATTTATTGAGGCCATCATATGGTATTAAAAAGAGAAGAAGAAAATATACACATATTTCAAAGCACATCACTAGAAATATTATATTTTACACAAGAGACCTGTTCGTATTTGCGAATTTCAGTATGTACACCAACACCAGCTAATAATATATATGTGAAAAATATTAGTAACAGTTTATCAACATACATGTAAATGCATAACCAGCAATAATGATAAAAACAATTAATTAATCAGAGACATTAATCATTTTATCATATGACATCTGGTTACCTCTATATATATCCATTAATCGAATTCATATAATCTTGTTTTCTAAGAATATATCAACAAAAGTATATCTCTTTAGGGATAGTGGGTTGATTGTATACCTTTGAGAAAGTTCCTATAATGTCTGATTACGCATGTATACATAATTTCTATTGGTTAAGTAGCATTTACTGGGGCCAACATTGGGCATTGTACATACATATACACAAACATATATACAAATGTGTATATTTATATAAAGTTTGTCACTCATTTGCGGCTGGTCCGTGAATTTTTCCGGATACTCCGGCCTCCTCTACCAATTAACTGACATCCACGATACAACTGAGCCATCGCTTAAAGTGGCACAAAAAACAACAACCCCATATGTACATGTATATGTACACACAATGCTCATATATCTAATGACATTACCAGAAGTCTTTTATTTTCACAAGAAGCGTATGCGAATCTATTAATTATTAAAAATAATGTAAACTAAAACACCGACATTTCTGGGCCAGACTATTCATTGTAATTATATTGGATATTTTAATGATTGTAAGAGAGAGAGAGAGAGAGAGAGAGAGAGAGAGAGAGAATTTAACATAATAAAATAAAAAAAAACCACACACACTAATGCAATTAACCGTTAGTTCGGTTGCATCGGAGTCTAAATAACAGTTTCGGGACGCGGATGCTCACGGCTCCTAGCAAGGATGGGTAGATAATCTGGACTATTTCGCATGAATTGACGATGAGACCTACACTCGAGAGATGCAATGTCATCGAATTTTGTGACTATTTCCTTTCTGCTGGTTTCAGTCCTTTTCACAAATATGTGTACATCGGATATCTAGTAAGCTTCTAATTGCTTGTCAAATTGTAATTGTGCTAGTCTCTTAGTAAGATTTGTTCGGTATTGTGTTAGGTTTTCTGTACTAAATATACCATCAGGGTTGGTACGGAGAGATTTTTTGTTAGTGTAGACTAGATTTCTGGTGCTGTATGACAGAAAGCGGACTATTACGTTGCACTTTCCTAATTTGGTCCTCCTAATGACATGACTTCTTCCAATGTCATTAATGGCCAGGTTCACACCCGGTAAGTCATTACGATTATTCAATATCAAATCGTCGATGTTTACTGGATGAATAATTCGACCCCGTACATTGACTGGTACCTTGATGTTATGAAAGCGCAAGCTGGTTCGGCGAGAGTATTATTCCTGGCTTTCTAATAGAATTTCCAACTCGCTCATTTTGTATAGGGTGATTCTAGTTCAGCATCGTGCTTGTATATGGCTAATGACTGGTCTTTAACGGTTCTCCTTATGTGTAGAGTTGTAGAGTGATTCTAGTTCAGCATCGTGTTCGTCTATGGCTAATGGCTGATATTTAACGGTTCTCTCTATGTGTTGAGTTGTAGAGTGATTCTAGTGCAGCATCGTGTTCGTCTATGGCTAATGACTGATATTTAACGGTTCCCTCTATGTGTTGAGTTGTAGAGTGATGCTAGTTCAGCATCGTGTTCGACTAGGGCTAATGACTGATCTTTAATGGTTCTCTCTATGCGTAGAGTTGTAGAGCGATTCTAGTTCAACATCGTGCTTGTCTATGGCTAATGACTGATCTTTTACAGTTCTAGTTCAGCATCGTGTTCGTCTATGGTTAATGACTTGTTTTTAATGGTTCTCTCTATGTGTAGAGTTGTAGAGTGATTCTAGTTCAACATCGTGCTTGTCTATGGCTAATGTCTGATCGTTTACAGTTTTGGTTCAGCATCGTGTTCGTTTATGGCTAATGACTTGTTTTAACGTTCTCTTTATGTGTAAAGTTGTAGAGTGATTCTATTTCAGCATCGTGTTCATCTATGGCTAATGACTGATCTTTAACGGTTCTCTATAATGTGCTTATTTGAATGGATTTTTTATATATCTGTTGGACTATTTCTTTTAATGGGTTAATATGAGTCTCAACGCAAGCCTGAATTTCTGATTCTATTAGTAACTTAGAAATAGTTTCGCTACTTTTTGTTCTGATAATATAGAACTTATTTTATTCAGGACATCAGGACTTGTAAGGTCATCAATAACTTTTTAATTTACTTTCTTGATACAGGGATATTCTTTTGGTGCCAATATCACGCAGATCACCGACAGAATTCCGACGCCATATTTGGCGCAAAGTTTGTTTTTGAGTAGCTGGCAAAGTATCAGGGCTTTCTGGATTTTACCTTTTAGAGGAACGAGTTATTGATACATTAGGCTGAGAACTGGTATTTAAAATTTCAGATTTGTTGTAATTGTCTGCATCTGTGGGGGCGACCATGTCACTTTCCATTTTTACCTCTGGTCAGTGAATTGTTGTTGACAATGTTTACAATTGCAATAAAGTCATTTAAATTGCCTCAGACACTATTTGTAGCATCAATATATATATAATATTAAGTAGTGCAACAGTCTGACAAGTGTTGAAATTCAACGTTGCAGTTATCCGTCATAATATCCCCATTGATCAGATAGGTGAATTACAAGTACATTACTGACGCATACTGATCCGATTATGCCTTCAATGATAGATGCCAGATTGGGTAGAACTAACTGATACCACGATTTTGACATGGACTCACAAAAACAGCTTTAAATATGTTATGATAAGGGTGATTGAGGAACTTGTCCTTGTTTACGATTAAGTACCACAGAAGCAGGGTATAAGAGTACATCTTACTCCATCGTGTTAAAATACCCGTTGAATAAGTACATCATTTGATGTGTTTATCGTCGATGTATTAAGATGTTGCTTATATATTTAAATATTTCTTGCAATTTATTAGAGATGCAATACATTATTATGAAAGTATTAAATATCATTAACACCTTTGCATCTCTACCAAGAAAGACAGATTAGATGAATTAGTCTAAATGCATTTCACAAAAAAGAATATTCAACGTAGATTCAAACACTTTGTCTTAGGAAGGGACCAATCATATCAACACATTATCTGAAACTGATATTAGCCAATTGCTTCATTTTTGATTGACAACATTTTTGCTATGCATGGTGGATGTGTTTTTCAATTCAACATACATTCGACATTCCTATCGATATCTACTGTGCACCTCTTATTCCCACTTGTTCTTCTACCCGTACCAGACAAACTTCATACAGCGGATTCTCAAGAAAAATGGAAATAAGCTGGACCGATCCTTTAATTTCTCTGTCCTCTATATAGATGATATCCTATCACTAAATAGTTCTAAGTCTGGTGATTTTTTTGATCGCATCTATTCAATTGAGCTTCAAATAATGGATATCCTTTATACAACTGGATCTACTTTATATCCTAATCTACACCTCAAATTTGACGGTAATGACGGGTTAAGAACGACACATTACGACAAAAGAGATTATTTAAATTTTTCCATTGCAAGCTTGTCATTTATATGTAGAAACATTCCAGCAGCACATTAGGTATATCTCTCTCCGGTAGCCCGATATTCAAGAGCTTCTGGTTCCTATCATGATTTCATTGATACAGGGTTGCTGCTAACTAGCAGATGTTCCGTCTGCCATAATCACAATCCGGTCCTTTCCGCATTTATGACCTAACACCGAGTTTGTAACAAGATTAATATGACAGGTGCATCATGTTGAGCAGGAACAGCTTACCCTTCTGGAACAACTTAATTCACCCCTAATTTATAGTGGAATCCATGTAGACCGATCTTGGGTTTTCTGTTTAAAGTTTTGTACATAGCTGTTTATCTTTTTTTTTTGGCCATGGTTTCTGATAACCCCTGTGGTATCTTCAAGCTTTTCACGGTCTAATCATGGAAGTCATTTTCGATTTATGGACCAAATAAATGGCAGACATTTGCTAAAAACAGTTGTATTGTATTACAGTGTCTAATTTAATAAGCAACATACAAATGGAGACAAAAACATTATAGATACATTAGCACCACATCTAAATAAGGCATAGTATATTATTCCTGATAAAGCGCATATATCACATAGCCTAGACCCTGTTGCCAGAATTTATTTCGAACTTCCTTTTATTTGTTTCGTCCAGACTAGATTTACGCTTCCGTGCTTTGTCCACAACAGCGAAGGTTGTATCAGGTTGACATGTTCCCTTCCCTTTACTTCCATTAGTTGTATGTACATTTTACTACTTTTATCAACAATTGGATAGACATTATCACTGCCATTTGGAGGAGTAATGTGTCTTATCTTTTTATCAGAGGAGCGATTTTCCTCACTGTTTACACAGGACGATTTAGGTTTTGGGTTGATAGTTGGCTTTGGTTTCCTTTTTGCTTGCCCTAGTTCTGAATTTACAGAATAACTACAGTTTATATCCGAATGTTCATCGAGTTCAACTGTACTGTAATTTCCATCCATGCTTAATCTATTGGTGGAGGATTTTGATGTATCCTCATTAACGGTACTGTAATTGCCTTCCACGCGTATTATATTGTTGGAAGATTTTGGCATATTGTCATCAACGGTACTGTAATTGCCTTCCACGCTTATTCTATTGTTGGAGGATTTTGGCATATCGTCACAACGGTACTGTAATTGCCCTCCATGCCTATTCTATTGTTGGAGGATTTTGGCATATCGTCATCAACTGTACTGTAATTTCCATCCATGCTTAATCTATTGGTGGAGGATTTTGATGTATCCTCATTAACGGTACTGTAATTGCCTTCCACGCTTATTCTATTGTTGGATGATTTTGGCATATCCTCATTAACGGTACTGTAATTGCCTTCTATGCTTAATCTTTTATTGGAGGATGTTGCCGCATCCACATCAGCGGTACTGTAACTACCACCAGTAATATCAAATTCCCCTGCTAGCACGTAGAGTACATTATCTTGCAACTTATCGTCACTTTCTTCTTGCTGATATGACTTCCTTACATTTCCATTGGTTCCTGGTTTTGAGCTGATTTTCTTCTAATGAAAAACAACCTGATGTTTTAAATTGAATTATTACAAATTCTGTGTTATACAATATAAAATCTCACAAAGATCATTAGTATACACCATACCCACGAATAAAAAGAAACGGAAGTGTAAAGAAATTGGTTACTGCTAGTACTAAATATTCATGGCTATGTTTTATATAGACCACGGTAAGTCAACATTCACAGTGCAGCAGTGAACAATATCAAGTTTATTACCACCACCACCCCACATCTCCAAAGAATATAACTGCTTCTCGATGGAAAGCCGAGGGAAATGGTTGAAGTCTAGTGGAAATATTCGTGCAATTGTCCGAATAACCAATAAATAACAGTTTTATTTTACTAAAGGTAACCTAGGAAATTTGAAACGTTGTTTTAAAATGACACAAATAGAACTTCGAATGAAATTAAAGAAATAATATTAAAATAAATTTGTTTTAGAACAACAATTCTAAACAGCATAAATTATTCATGATCTTCAAATATTATATCAAAATCATCTTATCTAGTGAGCGTCAACATTGAAAATTGTTTTTCTCTAGGTATTAACCAGGATTAACTTGATTTTAATGTGATAAAATAGTCAGTTTGATTGGTATTTATTTTTTTAGTGGAAACAATCTGAGGTATAGATTGTATTCATTCAGTAAAACTTTGTAATTGTTCGCCATTCTTATCAAATATGTTGCAATCTCTAATATCTTTTATTATAATTGGATGTGTTTTATATATGAATTGATCGATATAAACGAGAATTGAAACAAAACAATATGTAACTGATAGCTATATTTACCCATCGTATTATTTTCTGAATTGACACACGAAATTATGGTCATCAAACGAATTTGGTGGGTGTACCTTAAATTGCATTTTTGATTGATTGGTTGTTTTACTGATAGATGGATTGTCTGATTGAATGTTACTTAAACGATAACGAGATCAATTGAGCAGCTTTCAACTGTATTGATAACGAGAAAACACTTCCAAACTATAAATATTGACAATTAAAAAGTGGATTTTGAAGTAGCTTATGGTACCAAAGTGAGGATGTAATGGATGAAATAAAAACATCACTGCCGAAACAGTTCCATAATTTAACCGAAACATCGCAGAAACAGAATCCCCAAAGTCGATACATCAAAGCTAGATTTGTTGGCCCAAACCACCCATTTTATGAAATGATGCATTCGTGAAGGGGTGTTTTTCACGAAAAACGCCAAACCTCATGTAAAACTGAATGAGGAGCATTATTGTAAAGAAACCATAATCCTAACAGCTCAAAATAGACACCCAAAAAGTAGGTAGAAAAAATGACCTAATTTTTGTTCCACATAACTCACCGCCACCCTTTTGGGAGGAGCTATGTTCCTAGCGGAAAAAAATAGGTCATAGTTCTATACCTACCTTGTGGGTTTCCATATTGATCTTATTTTGATGCTTTATATAATGGTTGCAGTGTTAGTACGAGTACAAAATATTGATATTATCAATAAGCTTCATAGAAAAAAAAGGTCTTTCACTTTCAAATTCTTACTATATGCATATTGACAATCGTCCTCAAATGTAGCTCTTATTTAATATAGATAGTACTATGATAACTAAAGAGCATATTGATAATGTACATTATTAGTATCGTATCCGCATATAATCTTAGGTGAATGTGGACGGCTCTTTGAGTTCTGCTAAGTAGAAGTTTCTGGTATTCATTACCAGTCAGCTTCTTTATTATTGTAGAAACCAATATTACAACAAAACGAATTAATGGCATTATGTTTCAGTTCCTTTTAATCGAGTATTCAACTGTCTTGCACATGTATTCAAATCGACTAGGCCGTTTATCTTATAGATTCCAATGCATCTTATTAGAGTTGTGAAAGGATGCGTGAGGTATCTTCTGCAATGTATTGAGAACAGCTTTATTGGACTAAAGCGGAACGTATTTTGCTACTATTGGGGAAACTGTCAAACAGAAATAATTGCATATAGATCGTCAAATACCAAAAGTAAATAAAATATTTACAAACCTTAGACATATTACAACTAAAGCTACCATCAGTATTAAAGCTACACCAGAACCAGCACCGATTGCAATATATGTTGTTTGTTCAAGTCCTGTAAGAATAATTAACTATTGTGAGAAAAAGTTTTATCTAAATCTATCTTTGTTTTGCAAATAAAGTACATCAACATTGTTTTGCAATTGCTCTTATTACCTTGTCAATGCTCATTTTGAGATATGATATGGGGTGTTGGAAATTCACCTTGTTGTATGGCTTGAGAAACAGTGGACACTCTTCTTGAGGAGACATTGGTTATTGATTTTGTCACTGTCTGGGACATTGCATATGGTACTCGTCTCATATCTAAGTCCGAGTGTATTATATCTCATGACCATACCTTATATTAAATTGTCTTCACTAGCCATTGATATATCACAATAAAATGAGTGTTTAATTTCCATGATCATATCTCAACATGATGTGACCTTGTCCATCTTGAGAAATAGTATGCTTCAAGATGAGTATCAAATGATCCATAAGCTTACCTTAAAAATATATTTTCAAGTGCCTTTGGCTGAGCAAATAAAAACGTTGATATCTAATGAAGTGTCTACGACGCGTTTCTGGATAAGCCTTCATCAAACACGCTCAAGGGCAAAACATTAGAAAGCCAAATAAATTGAAAATATTTTGTGACACGAAAACCGAAAAGCCGAACCAGGATAGGCAAAATCGGATAATGTCACATGTGCACGCACGAGTCTGCAATGAGAGGTAATCGTAATTCCAAAGTAGTGTGAAATAACCCCTATTCGTGCTTTGGATATCATCAGAGCTACACAAATGTCCAAATGTAAGGCTAATCGATAGAAGGACAGATAACCGTTTAACAGTAGCCTAGGAGTCGCTTCACACTCAGTTTAATGTATTAGTTAATTATTAATGACCATAGTGTGGCTATGTATTACAGGACCACTTTAAGTTGTGTCGAAGCGGCAAGTTGGATAGGCTTTCGGGTTCATTTACATCCATGTCCTTTCTTACTGTTTACCATTAGTGTCCCATACCTCAAAATGAGTGTCATGTGTTGTCTGTCCATAACTCAAATATGCTTCCAATGATCACTGGACAAACCGCGCAATTAGTGTCCAATCAGCCATGGATATACCATAAAACTGTATCCTCTGGTCATACGCAAAGTAAGTGTAAATTAGCCCTAGTCATGCCACAAATATCTTGTACAGTAGACTTAGGAACATAACTCCAAATGAGTTTCCAATAAACATTTGCTTACAAATGAGCAACATTCTTACTGCCCTAGTGATTAACACTACATCAGGGTTAACTGTCTCATACATATAGATACGGTCCATAAATATATTATTAAGGATATAAAATATGAACACAACTGGAAAAGGGCCATCAAAGGTCGATGAAATACCTCTCAAAAACAAAAACAATAAAACAAGCAAAAAAAAACACCAACAAAAGAAAACAACAAGCAAATGTATTTCCAAAATGAATTACCATGGTACAGCAATCATGTGAAAGAGGAGAAGTTGACATTAATCAACCCTGATTCGTTTGTACATCATACAGTAGTTCTTGAAAAACGTGTTCCTCTTTACTATTCATACGTTTGGTTTTCGGAATTTCAGTCAAATATTATTATTCAATATTTCATGTATATCTATCTTGAGCTTTAGGATTGTCATGATTTAATTCCTTTGGTATTATATTGATATCTGTTGTTGGGTCTGTAGCTGTAGTCATCTGTAGCTGTAGGTATCTGTCGTTGGAGCAGTAGTTGTAGGTTCTATGTTTGAGTTGTTTGTGGTTGATTTTACGGATTCAGTCGTTTGTGGAGAACTTTTCGTTGATTCAGATGTTTGAGCATCACAATCAATTCGTAAAACTTGTAAATGGTCATTGCTGATATCTAAAATGAATGTACCAATTTGTTTTTAAATTTTATATCTGAAATTTTAAGAAGACCAATATAGTGTTACTATAACAGACTTTCCTATTATCTATTTCATAATCCACTATAAATAAATACATGTTTTTGCTATCATACATAAATAACAGAAACAAATTACTAGTTAATTGGTTATGCTAAAAGTTTTGTCTATGTGTATATCAAATGTTCCTCTCGTCAATAAGCAACACGCACGTACACTTAAGATCTCCAGTAATTACAGCAATTGTTGTGCTACAATTGATTTCTAACAAAATATTCCAGTATTACGGACAATATGAACACACAAACACCAACACTTATGTTGGTCAGATAGTCCATAACAAATCATCAAATGGAAAAAAGATAAATTATGTTGCAATATATATATATAAGATACATATTCTTTATTCAATTGATTAATTGTTATTGATTATGCAGCTTCATAGAAAACCATGGCTCGCACCATGATACAACATACATCTCCGTGGCAAAGGTCGATCAGTTTATTTCTGTTACATTCTGACTTGTTTGCTTAAAGGCGTACATTAGTAAAACCTTTGATATATATGTGATATTTGTAGCGGGATACCAATTGTGCTTTCCACAGATTTAAAAAGAAACATATATGTATCTGAACATTTTAGAGGCCATCAATTGTTCGGGGAAACCTCTTTTCGCTCCCTTGTATCTGTATTTATCTATCAACCTAGAATTGTGCATGAAACATCGAGTCTATGACGGAGTACTAGTTGAGGGTTGAAGTTTTATTATGGTGTATGATTTATTTCATCAGTGTTATTACATAATAAGGACTATGTCTTGTATTGGTTAAGCTCGTAGAAAATATTCGCTATTTATTCAAGCTATGCGATAGCTTATCAATAGTTGGTGGCTGAAGAACGAAAATAGCCTGTTGTATTTTTATTGTTTGTTTTTCTTCAGATGATGATGATATATTACGTTATCTGACAAGGAAGCGTTACACAATCTAATTGAGGGTGATTTGATAATGAAGTATAAAGTATAAAAGTTTTATTTAAAGTCGGAGTTTTTACAAACATATAACATAAGCTCTGTAGAGCTTTTTACCGACACATATAACAATAGACAAAACATATTATGACACAGTTTTCACGAAAAACTTGACCCAGAGGACAGTAATTGTAGTTTCATATAATAAAGCAATTACTTACTTTCATTTTGATTAATATAAAATCTATCGTTCCAAGATATATGCTATTTACCTCTGCTTCGGCCTCGGTAAATATCATATATCTTGGAACGATAGATCCTAATATTAATCTCAACAAATGTCAATAATTGAATAATATATTTTCATGTTATTTGATATGTTATTGTTATGTTTTTTGCAGGTATGCACTATAATAATAACATTTATAATAGTTTATATATATTTTGTTCATAATACTATTAATATATCTAATTCATAATATTAATAGGTCATTGTACAGTGTTAAGTACAATATGGAAATATATTGTACGAGTCTGTATTGTATTGAAAACCCGTATCGGACGAGACGGCGCATGCGTCGAGTCCAATACGGGTTTTTAGTACAATACGGAGCAGTACAATATATTTCCATATTGTACATAACACTGTATAATGACCTATTTATTATATAGCTGAAATGATCAATACTATTACAACAATCCTTAATTGTATCGTCATTTAACATCTTCCGGTTTGTTTTGTTTACTAGCAGACGACAAAAATCAACGAGTTACTTCCCTTACATAATGTACAATACAAAAAAATACGGACTTATCGGGACGTCCAATACGGAAAAAATACGGCTTCCGGTTGTACAATACGGGAAAAATAATGTACAGTCACATGTCTTAAATGGGTGTTTTTGATTGGATTAAAATTACAGCTGTATAATAAGTAATGATACTTTACCTCGTATTATCCGCATACAGTATCCACTGGTGAATGTTCCATTTGTTGTTCTGGATTTAACCTGTAAAGTACCGTTTTGTAACAATGGCATGGTACGATAGTCAACATTGTTTACACATTCAATTGGAGCTATTACATTTCCTGTAGATATATCAGGAATATGATTTATGTCAACAGCAAGTCCACATACACTTTCCTGTGGTGCTGATGATGGAAGACCATCATATTTTCTCAAGCCTACAAATTATAGTTTTATTTGATTGTCTATCGTTACTCTACAAATACAGTTGTCTTGTACCATTATGCGTAATACAATTCTGTTTACCCGACTGTTCTACGTCTTCCGTAGCAGAGCTTGACTTACACATATCAGCCACTGTAAGAAAGACAATAATTATATGTGGTGATATATATACAATTGTTGGAAAATTTATTATTCAATTATTGATATTTGTTGAGGTTAATATTAGGATCTATCGTTCCAAGATGTATGATATTTACCGAGGCCGACGCAGAGGTAAATAGTATATATCTTGGAACGATAGATCCTTCTATTAATCACAATGAAAGTAAGTAATTGCTTTATTATATGAAACTGCTATTAGTGTCCTCTGGGTCATGTTTTATAAATTAGCATTAAACACTATATTTGTTTGTGTCAATTTTAATGGTAGCAAGAACGATTTATGCATACTACACATATTAATTTAGGGCGTTCCCGAGGAGCCTTTGGAACGTTATAATAACCTCGTGTGACGCTAAAATTAAAAGTAGGGTTTTCCAATTTTAGGATCCCGTGAGGTTAATATAACGTTCCAAAGGCTCCTCCTATCAAAATTAATCTTTGTGGAAAGTGAAGGCTTTCATAAAGTTCACAAGAAAATAAAATCACTCTTTTAGCCAAACAGATAAAAGAAATATGTATAGTAATATATAATAAAATGTGTTACAACGAGATTTAGAAACATGTAGAAAAGCTAGCCAATGTACTTATATTGTGTTTATCCTGCAATAAAAAAAGTCATATCTGACGTCTGATAACCCCTTTGCTATCTTCAAACTCTTCTTATATACATGTATCATTTTGTTCTGTCGCTCTACCTGAATCAGGCTTCATTATGTCCTTGATTAATTAGCACTGAAGTTTATTTCACCCAAAATCACACAATTGCAGGATAAATAACTATTGCATCAATTGGTTGATAAGCAAGTCATATTTATTTGATATCAATATGTAGTTCAAATTATCATAAATACTTTACTATGAACATTTACTTATATGTTTTGACAATAATTTTTTCATCGCTAACATGCTGATTAAATTTAAATTGACAACAGCAACTATCAATACAAAGCCTTTAATCGATCTGTTTATTTCACATTCAGAGTTAAACATTTTACGACCGACTGAAAAGATGAAATACTCTCTCCATTGTTACTATGAAAGTGTCGATGTATTATACATCAGATAAATTGACTATTACTAGGTAGATTTTCTTTGATTTATTTTGAAATATTTTTCATCCTAATCTTTTTTTCTTCTCTTTTTTATATATTAGCTTGTGCCTTTGGCGTCCGTATGGAACTAATACTGACTCATGTGTAGAAACTGCTATTAAAGGTAGAAAATGAACAACTTTTGGACCAGAAGTTTATCTTGTTAGATGAATTGTGGAGAATTGATGGTGGCAATATGAACAACGTAGATAATATTATAATCAAAATAATATAATACGTCCACTTTTGGTCACATTCTAGTTAAAAATTTGATTTAAGCGTCTGTTTTATATGTTCATTTAGTTGAAGAAGAGTGTGAATGTACCTAAGGGGTAATACAAATCTGTAAATCGAATAAGAACAGACAACACAATGACCAAAAGAAAAAAAGGCAAAAGGGCAAACAATGATCTATAAAACATAACACATAAAACTAAAGATCGAGTAAGACGAACCCCACTAAAACAGTGTATGTATGTAGATGCTCCATTATTCTATATTTATCTAGAAAAAGTAGGATGAATAAATCAGAATATTCTTCAGCAAACACAATGTACCACAATCTGAGCAAATGTTGGTGGCATAAAGGGTTGAAGATCAAAACTACCATAGGCTGTATACAAGGTCAAACCCGTAGTCCCACATTAAATTAAGAATAATCTGAAAATAAACATCCTGTATGTGGTCCCATTTCAAACGACGAACATCCATATTCTTCCCTAGAAATATCATATCAATTGGTTTTATGAAGGTGTAAACTAGTTTCTGAATATCAATCAAAAGTTTCCCACGGAAGTTTAGAGCGCGTTAAGAATCAAAGATGTAGAAACAGGAATTAAGAAACAAGAATTAAAAAGTCCCATTTAGGATTTCATCTTTACCTGAGGTTACCGAATGCAATTTGCTGTTAAATGTATGTGTATGATAGATCTCCGGATAGATAAACATATACAATATCTCACAAACATCTAATTTAAATTAGAATGTACATTGCCACATTGTCCTGACATGCAGCAATCTAATAACAACTACTAGAAAACACACCCGCTTCATATTTACCTTTTTTTTTGTCTTTTACAACATATTTCCCTTATTAATTTGCATTAGTGGATAGTCATATACACAATGTATGCTACGTTTTCCATATACAAGATGAAATAAGAATTTGCAAAGAGAGTTTGGGTTGGTTAAATGTGTATTTACCTATTGTGCTGCCTTTAATATCAGACGGACAGGGATCTGGGACCACTGTTGACATACATGAATGGAAAAGCAAATCAAGTAATATTGAGAATATACAGTTAAAGAGTAATGAACGACAACATAGTCTACCACAACAACATGAGCTATTCCGTTGACACATTTCAATCTGTTGAATACAGAAATTTAAGCACTCGTGGGAGACAGACATATAAATGTAGCGGGATTACACCGATTAAAAGGATTCAAACCCGATGTGCTTAATATATAAATCTGCGATGACAAACACAAATTAATGAGCAAAGAACGTGTATAATATCGCTTTAATTCATAAGACCACTTTCACAGAAACTAAAATGACATAAACACGACGAGTTCAAAGATCTGTGAATGATTGTAGATAGGTTTTGCTAAGAATAGTCCATTACCATAAGGATAGATAATTCACAACCATGAATCTACAAATAAATTATGGCTATCTTGTTTTATTTCTGTTTTTGTTTTTAGTTTTGTTCCTAAAACGTTTCAACTATTTGGTATTTCAATCGTACCTGATGAAGGTTATATACAAATATATCCTGTTAGTGAGGGTTATTTGCGAAAAATGCCGGTTGAGAGGAGAGGCAAATATCCCGAGCCGCTTTAGCGGCGAGGTACATTTGACTGTCCTCGAAACCGGTATTTTTCGCAAATAACAGGATATATTTGTTTAATTCCGCCGAATATTTAACAGCAAGTAAAACAGTGGCATGCAAGCAGGTTCAGAACTTCAGACCACCTCGATCATTTGATTTTCAACTGAGACTTAAAATCAATCTACGAAAACAGGAAACATCTTTTCAAAGAAGTGACTAGTGTATAAATTCTGGAACAAATTCAAAAATAAAATAAATCACGGTTTTTCTTTAATATACAACACGCTAAAAAAAATAATGCAAATGAATTTGAAATATATGCATTTCAACGATTTCAAACGTAACGGCTGACACTGTCGTCATTTTCTTTACATTAGCGTTGGTTGAAAGAAGAAACCCGAGTAATTCGAATAGCATCCTTCAGGTCATAAACTATTTAAAGAAGGGATTTCGTCTCGAGCGGGATATTTTCTTATAGTACCGGGATATTTTAAGCAAATATCCCAGCAATGGTGGAAAAGCTGAAAAAACGAAGAATTGGTAAAAAAAAATACACCTTTCATCAACCAATCAGAAGACAGCATTCTGATATAAGGTGGAATTATACTAGAAACGCGTCGTGCGCACTGAATTTAATATCTACGTTTTCATTAATATTATTTAGTGATAAATATCAACAACAAACTAGTCTTAATGATAAACAAGTTACTGAAACGTTTACAAATAGAAAATGTAGGAATTAAGCATGAACATATAGCATGACCAAGACATATATCTACGATATGGACACTTTTAGTTAAGGACTCTATCCAATCATATGTATATTACGAATAAATATATTTGTGTCAAAGACAATACACATTGTTTCTACATAGCATTAGCTGTTCTTCCTTTCATAACCACTATAGAGTCTTCAATAATGAACAGTTGTCTGTTATTCTAATATGAGTGTAAAACAATCCCTAATCATTTCAATAATAGTATATGATCAGTGTAGCTTTAGGTATGCGGTTGCTCCCTTTAACCATATTGCTCTGCATTTTCCAAATTACGACCAATATCACCATCAGCTTCGGTGGCTGACTTTTGACTTTCCTGCTCCCGACGACATAAGCTATGTGACTTTACTATCGTTTGACATTGAGTGTACCCGATGAAGGATATAAGTATATATATTGAAGTTTAACTACAGAGTGTTTCATATTACTGCGGTTTGCGATTTTGTCCACCAATAATGAGAAAGCTCTTGTTTAAAAATAAACAATGTCATATTTACAATGATATCACCAGATGAAAATGTATATCCTCTGTATCCCATACAGAGTAGACAGTATTGTTTTACTAATGAAAGGGTCAGTCGTAATTATGTACCTTTACACTGCTGAAGAATCACCACGATCGTGTATATAAGAAATATCATGTTTACGTTTGATGGCGTGTCGGATGTCAACCCGGATGTTTTATAACGCCCAACAAGCAATGCACACTATAGAGACTGATAACATTTGTATCTGAATGTTCCAACATTAATAAGAGGAAAAATATAAATTACATTTATCTTTGCACAAAGGTCACAGAGAACGATTATTGATTTTCTGTCATGTAATGAAATGTGGGTCATATGTTGCAGTATAACTGGAAAGCGATGTCATATTTTCTGTGGTTTTTTAAATACACAACACGCCAATATTTAAACTTGTCTTTAGTTTAATCATAAAACGAAGCATCAACATTTTATACATAAAAAAACATGGCTATTACGTTCTATTTTGAACACTATCAAAATAAAAACTATCTTTTTAAAGTAAAAATTTCTGAAGTGGGGACAGCGAGTACCATCTATTTAAACTTTTCTTTAGTTTACTCATAAAACAAAGCATCAACATTTTATACATAAAACCCATGACTATTACATTCTATTTTGAACACTATTAAAATAACAACTGTCATTTTAAAGTCAAAATTTCTGAATTTGGTAAACATTTCAGTCACTTTTTACGGCTTTTGTATTGTTATATCATTCACAATAGTGACTTGACAATTATTGAACATTTGCGGACATCGCGCATTTACAGCAGGTTCTCTAAATTGTGTAAATAATTGCGTCATATCAACGCCTTTTAAATATTCATTAATATCTGTTCCTGCGGTTTTTAGCAGATGTTTAGGTTTGAAGGCGGTAGGTGGTAATGGTCCGTCTTTTGGCAATACTGCCGGAGTGTATTGGTTACGGGATTTACATATAGGATATTCTGGTTCACTACTCCGTAGCTCCACCGCAGGCTTCGCATACACAGGCAGAGCCGTATGACTACATTGTTTAGCAGCTGCTGGGGGAAGTGCCAATATTTTAGAAGGTCCACTTAAAACATTGTCGGTTAATGTCTGTTCCATTCGTATTTTGTCTTCTTTATCGACACGCTGATAAAGAGAAAGTGACGCAACGGACTTGTGTCCTGTAACTGCCATTATTTGTGAATTTCGGAACATATGTTTTGCAAGAATAATTGCACCAGTTGCTCTTATAGAATGGTTAGTGTACACTTGAGACAGGCGACATTTCTTGTTGATATTCGTCATAAAATTACCAAGTGTTTTTTCTCCCAGTGGCACATTACAATACCAGGTAGCATCCGAATCGTCAAAATCATCGTGAGGTCTTTGCCATAACTTGTCACAAAGACGGGTGTAATTTACTGATATATTTTTCAAAGGATAAAACTGGGCAATATTCTGACGCTGGGTTTTCAGGCATAATACAGGATGCTTTCTCTTTGTCGTTACCTCTATGATTTTTTGTAAGTTCGTCTTTAGCTTTAGTTACAAATTTTAAGCCACTTTTAGGATCCTTTCGTCATCCCTGCTATATTTTCCATCCCACGACGACAAAAATAAAGTCGAATATCAAATTGTACTTTATTTTGCAATCCCACAGGTGTCTTTGGATTTAGGTACATAGAAGTATACATTTTTCTCCTGTCCGTTTCTTCTATTGACGGATAGTGTTCAATGTCTCCAAGACCCATGCGCTTCAGTTCTGCAACAGCTGCTTTGAAGTTTTCACTACATTTAGCAAAACATGAATCTTTTATTATATCAAAAGTTTTATTGTGCGGCGGAGCTTTTACATATCTGTTAAGAGAGTATCTCATACACTGCAGCGATGTAGTCTTGTAATGAGTCCCGTCAGTTTTGCGCACATCCATATTAAAATGTGACAGTACTTCGTCCAGATTCCCTGGCTCGTATTCCTCAAACTTTGTATCTTTTTTCCTTTCACTTAAATATTCTCTTAAAAGAGTAGCTGTAGCTTCATTCTGTTTTATTGTCTTGTCTGCATTCATTTTCAACCTCTTTGCTTCTATTTCTTCATGTGATGTTTCTACAAACCTTTTACCCTTTTTACATTTCATCTTGTTCAATGTGTTTCGTCTGCTACACTGTAAATGGAGAGCGATGTTGTATGGTTTGCTAAATACACAACATATTGATTCTCTGTCAAGTAGTGAAATGTGGGTCACCTGTTGCAATATAACTGGACAGCGAAGTCATTTCATTTTCTGTGGTTTATGAAATATAGATGAGAGACGTCGTCTGCTGTGTGAGCCAGATTATTGATTTTCTGTCACCGCATTTCGTCAAAGAAGTTTCTGCCTTCCATGAATCCTTAGAAGTACCTTGTTACCCAATCAAAATTCTACTTGTCACGAGAACATCAGATAATATACGTTGGCAAGACTATACAAATTAGATGTTCTTGAAACAGTTAAATGATTCCATGGTGATACATACTGTACGTTAAATATTTGTTAACTGTTATTCAGTAGTGCATAAAACTAACCTTCTATACGTATTACCTGTAGAAGTAATATAAATACCACTGTTTTCCGAGTGAAATAATTAGCAATAGAACGCGAATCGTGAGATTACGTAACCGTTTAACGAGGAAAAACGTGGTATGAATAATTTGTAACATGAATCCATGCAATATTACATCTAAGTCGTTGATAATGTATTACACGGCTCTCTGAGTGTAATAACACTACAATCCAGATTTAAAGTGTGAAATACCTCTTATCTGCGTGTATTATTTCATAGTTCTTAGCTGTTGCTTACATTCTGGTATATACACCATAGAAAAGATCAAAGGAAAAATAATGCATTCATATTACAAGTGGTAACTATACCATGGAGGGCCGGTGTCAGATTGCGTTAACTAGTATCACGATCATGTGTTATATTCACAATAACAGCTTTTAATATTCTACTATAACGGTGTAGAATAAATTTGTCATTTTTTTACTAATAAGCATGATGAACGACGTGTGATATCATACATTCATAATTAAATGGCTTATTTATTTAACGTAGATTTCGTTACTTGACTAAAATATTTAATATATTCATATTTTTTATTTCCTACCTTTGTAAATTTTCTAAATACTTCAATTACAACTACGTATAAAAAATATGTCCTTTGAAGTTGAACATGACTTCACCCCCGGTGTTTAGTCGGGTTCATGTTACTCGATCTTTAGTTTTATGTGTATGTTTTGTAGATAGTTGTTTACCTGTTTGTGCTTATTCTTTTGGTCATTGTGTTGTCTGTTCTTCTTCGATATACGGATTCTGATTGGCCCTAGGTATCTTCTAACTCAAACTCTAACTCAAAATTTCATTGAAAAATATTTTAAAGAATCTTGAACTTTATTGCGAATATATTTGATCAGAAAGTGTCATATCTTGAAGGTTTGTGAAGGGATTCCTGTGGACCATCTTTTTCGCTTGTGCGATCTGTGTCTCTGTATTGTCAATAATCGATTTCATCTTAGTTTTTCCTTAGCGTTGATTTCAATGGATCCAACTAAACAAACGAGGTTGAAGCAAGCAAAATGAGATTTCCATAGATATAAAACATTGTCCGG
Organism: Gigantidas platifrons; assembly: GCA_002080005.1. NCBI lineage: Eukaryota > Metazoa > Mollusca > Bivalvia > Mytilida > Modiolidae > Gigantidas > Gigantidas platifrons. The sequence goes on along the minus strand of MJUT01009319.1, from coordinate 29,693 downwards.
AGATCTGGGATTCCATACTTCAAATGTAAGTCTATGTTCTTGAGTATTTCATGCGTAAAACTAACAAAAGAGATAAGATTTAAATACATATTATCAAAGCAAAGTTTTTAATAATATTGATTAAATATATTCAGATAGTGTTGATTTGCCATTTATGTGCTTTCATACCAACGTCTCAGTGGTGTTGTGTCAAATATTGCATATCAGAATAAAAATCATACATTTAATTGGCTGAACACTCTCCACGTGACCTTCACTATTCCGCGATATAGACTGGAATGCTGATATAGACAGGTAAAAAAACCGTGTATAGACTGGTACTACTGATCTATACACGGGTATGTGTTTGCTTACGTTTTAATAGATTATAGGGTGCATTTTTTTCTAACACAAACGATACAAACGACGACGCGCGTACGCGTTGAGAGCATTTTTTTCTAACATATGTTTGTAAAGTTTGCACACACTTTGACAAACTATGCAATCGCTAAATGTGCGTCTACAGTTTGTCGTGTATCGTTTGTTGCATTTGTTTCAAATCTCAACGCTGAATCAATTATAGACACGTGGAATTTTCCCGCCAAAACAGAGATGGGATCTAACAAAAGAAGAGATGAGTTTATTTACTAACAACATGTGTATACATATTATCAGGTCAAACAGGGTCAGTAAACTCTGAGTAAACGATGTATTTGTGTCTATTTTTGCAGCGCTTAACAGCGTTTAACAAACGACACTCAACGTTTGCCAAACTTTGGTTAGAAAAAAATGCATCCATAATGTTCCTTATAATCTCATTTTATTTCTCATTATACGTTGAACACTATTCAAACAATTGCTGTAGTCAATTCCAATTAGGTAATAACAAAGGTGATAACGCATCGGGAAACCTTCAATGATCCTGATTAAAAACGTCTATGCATTGATATTATAACGACCACGACCCTGGGGCTAGAGCTAGAACACCCAAAGCAGCAGCAGTTACATAAATAATTATAGTATGCGGGAATCTATAAGCCCGTGAAACTGGTGTTCCGTTAGAACACCACAAGTTTAACGGAGTTACAGAGAAAGGGTCAACACCCCTACGGATACTAAATAAAAGTAGACACTCCGCGAAAGAGGAAAGAATAGATCAGGACTCAATCAAAGTTTAATACTTTATTAAAATATATAAAATGAAGTCGGACGGAAGTACGGGCTCTACCAATGGAAGGTCGGCTGGTCTACTAGGATATGGTCGACTGGACAATAAACATATGTACACCGACTGCGACTTGTTTATTCAATAATAATTAGATAAACCATTTACCCATACTCCAAGACTATCCTTTATTCAAACCTTAATATAGATAACCGCCCCTTAAATGGTAAACTCACAACTCCGGACACCCCCGTCTATTAAATCGTTTAACCACTGACCCGAACAAGTTATATATCCTCATCCTTCTGTGTACGTTAACACCACTACTAGATAATAAACTACCCAAGCACCGGTACCGGAGCACCACCAAATATCTGGCACCGGAGCACCACCTACCCACCGGCATCGAAGCACCTTGTTAGATATTATTTGTTTTGTATCTGAAGGATCCAAACTGTAAACTTTACAGTTAATACTTTGTCACCATTACTTATAACTGATACACATAAAATATGTACAACAACTATCAATCAGCACCGAGTTGTAAGAATGACACCGTCACCGGAGCACCAACAAATCACAGTCACCTGCGCACCGACAAATCACCGTACCCAGAGCACCTGATTAAATATTATTTGTTTTGTATCCGAAGGATATAAACTGTAAACTCTAAAGTTAATACTTTGTCACCATTACTTATAAAATATATACAAGTACCAACAATCAACACCGAGTTGTCAGAATGACACCATCACCGGAGCAACAAGAAATCACCGTCACCGGAGAACCTTATTAATTATTACTAGTATTTGTTTTGTATATCACCTGTATACTTTAGTTAATATCTACACCGTCACCGGAACACCATCATCGGAGCACCTTATTAAATAATGTTTGTTTTGTAACCGAAGGATCCAAACTGTAAACTACAGTTAATATCTACACCGTCACCGGAACATCTTATTAAATAATGTTTGTTTTGTAACCGAAGGATCCAAACTGTAAACTACAGTTAATATCTACACCGTCACCGGAACACCATCAACGGAGCACCTTATTAAATAATGTTTGTTTTGTATCCGAAGGATCCAAACTGTACACTAAGTTAGTATTTACACCGTCACGGGTCACCTTATTAAATATTGTTTGTTTTGTATCCGAAGGATCCAAACTAAGCTAGAGTCAATATTTAAACCCTCACCGGAGCACCTTATTTTACATACAACTCACCTTAACTTCGCTTATATTGTCCGACATGTTTTCAATTCAATTTATAAATCCAACTTTCAATTTAGCCGCCTGAGAAAATTTGTCTGCCGCTGTTCTCCGAATGCGGAGTATTTATAGTACCGATAGCTAATCAAATTGCAGAGTTGGCTCACTGCTACATTTAAGCCAATCAAAACGCTTTGAAAACCAGGAGCCAATATGAGTCTTGAACTGCCAGAAAAGGGAATTCCCCTTCTGCATTAAAATTCCGACCTTTTTATAAACAAATGGACGGCAGTGTACAATTAAATTATTCTAACCTTTTTAGACACAATTTTCTCCATGAAGTTTTAATTTGTTAATATCATAAGTATGTTTACTTCAATTGACGATATTTTAGACCGGATTTCGGTCCAAAACGAGCATTACGAATAGGAATCAAATGAATCACCGGGACCGGTGCTAAATTGTAACCGATCATCAAAAGTAAACAAACGTCGTACCACATGCATTTGACAGAAAATATCCACCCCAGCAGGCCAATATCTACAGATACACCGAGAAACGGACACAGGCAAAGAAATAAAGTTTCAAACAGGTCTAGATCCGCTCTGTTTCTCCTAAATATCATCTGTAATTTCAGTAACCCTCCTGTTCATTTACACCCTCGTATATTCGACCATTATTTGATTTACAGATAAACTTCTATCTGTACAAACATTCATACATGTTTAAAGATAAACCATCAATTCCTACGATGTTTATATAAGCAGGGATCCGTTTATATTTCAATAAAAATAAAACAATGGATTATAAACAATTCACCGGATATGTCAAAAATTGTACAACTCATTTTCATTCACACCCATGTATTCATTAATAGGTTCCTACAATTTGAACAAAACCATCATGCAGAATAGACAGTTTTATATTCCTTCAACTGACACAACTGTATGAACAACACCATCAAATAACCAAAAACAACAAACAAAAAGGGGGTGTTGAATAACCAAAACAAAAAGGGGGATGAATTATAACACCTGGTGACCAGCATTACAATATTGTAAGTGTCGGATTCTGGTCTTCAATGCAATAAACACAATGGTTACTGAGATAGAGTGCAATATCAGGATAGACAGATTGCCCTTGGATCGTGGTACAGAACAGTGGTAATGATGGCCCGTACTAGTGCAATCTGCATATCCTGATATTGCCCTCCATATCAGTAACTATTATATGAATATTATCTGCAGTAGACCGTTGGTTGACCCCCGATATTATCTAACCAAATCAGTTAATATTATTATTTTCTGCTTCCCCCTATGCGACATCATGAGAGTAGAGCAATGAGTGGCTAGCTGAGAGTTCCGATTCAGCCTGGTGTAGTTAAATAAATGTTGGAGAAAACCTAAGTAGTAATCAAGAATCACAGAAAACAAGGAAGATGAGCAACACTGACACCCTTCATAAAAGCAACAAACAAAAAGAGGGGGAACCCAGGTGCTTGTGACATGTAAGTTACTCCTTAAGGTTGTTCCAATACTTGATATAACCAGGAAGATTTCCTTTCTCTATTGTTTCACATGTCAAAAGTCACAGGCACAGCATCCTTATTCTGAACTAACATGTGTTTGCTGTTATTAAAATGTAATTTGCTTGACTAAGTCAGAGATCGATCCGTACTCGAGGCGGCACGCCACCAAGGTATATCTTAAGCATACATGTAGCTATATTACTCAGTTCGTCCCGTTTCATTTCACAACGTTTTTCAGTTCCGTGATGTGATGTCCGATCAGCTATTCGGTTCGCTCGTCTTTACTCCCGTTTGTTTTATTCTGGGTTATTGTTTTATTTATGTTATTTCTGATTATTTCCGTATGGTGTTCGAGCCGAATGGCACGATGGTCACACTAGTAGAGCAGGAAATGTTGAAATAACATCTAGAGTTTAATGGCTTTCCTGATGCTCAGTTATCAGTTGTCTGCGTAGTGTAATGTCGATCATTGTTCATCCTGTCTCTTGTGTCCCTAATGTTGTCAGTGTCTCTGGATTATCCATTTCTGATTGCCCCTTCGGTTTTCTTTAATGTTTATGTAATATTAATAGGTATACAAATATATATTTGTCATGTTAAATAAGCACTGTATGAAATCATTTACACAACTATTGTTAACGTATAATTCTATTACAATTTCATAAAAGATCATACATATCCAGTGACAGTAGTATTTTTCTTTAGCTTGTTGTATAAGTATAAATATTGTCTGATATTCACTATGTATAGGAGAATCTCCGAGTAACACTACATTCCTTAAAAATTATGGAGCCGCGACCCGTTCCTTTTAAGGAATGGAGAGATACGAGGACATTCTTCAACCCATTGTACTTTATTAATTTTATTAATTATTAATCTTGTAACAAAAAAAGTATGTGTATAGTATTTAAAGTACAAAGAGAACAATAACTCTCCATTCCTTAAAAATAATGGAGAGTTTTGACAATAGATTTACATAACAGGTGGATTTTAAAATTATAAATACACTAACAAGGAAATCTACTTTACACCACAATGAGTCACTTTTGTATGACAGTGGAATGCATCAACAAGAAAAAAAAACGATATAAAATTACACTGTTAGCTATGAATACAATATTTTCTTGATAGAAATTTAAAAACATGAGTGTATCCACACTAATAATTTAATTGTAGGAATGTAATTGCTAGCTGGAACTACTAGTTTTAACAGCAGATTGTCTGTATTTTTTAGTAAAGTCCACACCCTAATTTATTAAATCAATAAAGAAGCCCGTGAGAGCACAGAAATACAGACAATTACATTTTACACTAATAATGATTTTGATGATTAGTAACATATACGACATATATATATATATATATATATAATATATATATAAAAGAATAAAAACAAGCATAGTTGATCGACACTGCATGGGGGAAACCATTCATAGGCAGAACAAACTATGGCAGTTTATAGCTAATATTATGATATACATAATAATATATTATACGAATATAATATGATGCAGATATAACATGGTATTCATATCACGAAATACTATTTTATCTTTAAGTAAGGTTAAATTTGCAACTTTCGTTTAGGAAGACAGCAAGTTTATTTGATAACAGAGAAGCCAAATCAACTTATTGGTCGGACTCAGATGTTCAAAATTGTTACAATTATCTTGAATATATGTCAGTAATGTAGCCCTTTCAGTTTCATATATTGGGCATTTGAATAACATATGACTTTCGTCTTTAACCTCATTTAATGTACAATGAATGCATATTCTTTCCCCTCTATCTAACATACCTAAATTTCCTTGGGGGTTTCGGATACGTTCATAACGTCCCGTTTCTATTCTTAACCGATGGGCACTTATTCTAAATTTTGTTAGAATAGATCTATTTACAATATTTTTCAGTTCAAAATATTTTTCTGTGGTAAATCTTATTTTAAATTGGAAGTAAGTGGATCATTTACCAGATTATCCCTGATTTTGTTTAATATTATTCCAATAGGATAAAAATTATGTTTCAAAGTCTTTTTTAGTTCATTTTTAAAACTTATTCCTGCCAAAAGTGTTTGATAAATTCATATCAATGTTTAGTGTTTTACAAAAGAAGATCACTGTTGAATACCACGTGTCAGTATATCCTGATCTGTAATATGATTTATTTTCTTCATAGGCAGATTTTAATAGGTTGCTTGATTCATTTTCAAGCATATGCCAATAGCTAAGAACTTGGGTTATTAATTTCACATATATAGGACAGGACTGCTATATTAGTACTTTTTTTTATTTACTCCCAGTAAATATTTGCAAAATTTAATATTTAGCTTCTCAAAGTCCCAATCTTTGAATGTTTCAAATAAACTAAGGTTGTTATTGTTAATTTTATATGCTGATAATGTGCCCCAGTTTTCATATCCATATAGTAAGATATGGCATATTGTATGGTCAAAGAGATGCAAAACAGTGTTGACATTTGTGCTTAGAGAATTTACCTCTTTGTACAGTTTATAAGAAGCCTTCATTGCCTTATTAAATAAAACCTTTTGTGCCTCTTGAAATTGTCCTGAGGTAGTAAGCATTATACCAAGAGATTTATAGATTTTAACACATCCAATATTCTGGTTGTTTATATTAAAGTTTCTAGTGATCAATCAACCAGATGTATTAAAGATTATTACCTTAGTTGTATTAATGTTAATTTTCATGCACCAGTCTTTGCAATATTAGTGCAAGATATTTAATCTATCTTGAAGGCCATGTTCATAGTCTGATATCAGAATTAGATCGCCTGCATAGAGTCTTGTAAGTATACAGAGTCGTTAGAGTTTTCAATTATATCTGAGAAGTCATTCAGAAAGAGCTTAAAAATGTTTGGACTTGAAACATTGCTTTGACGGCCTCCTAAATTAGAGATGAAGGGTTCAGTTAGTTTGTCCTCGCTCTTGATGGACACCATGCTAGAACTGTACATGTCAGGGGCGGATCCAGAGAGGGGGCGGACCCGGCACCCCACTCCCCTAAAATTGAAAAAAAATATGATTTTTTTTGCGTAAAATCGTGATTTTTCACACGAAATAAACCAAACAATTTTATTTTAAGTGCGCCCCCCTAACTTGAAATCCTGGATCCGCCGCTGCATGTTGCATATTATCTTATAGAATAATCCATTTATACCATTTCTAATGAGTTTATATATAATTCCGGGATGAATAACAGTATCAAATGCTTTATGGAAGTCCACAAAGCACATAAATAACTTTTTTTGTATCTGTTTTTAGATTCTTTTCTATAATACATTTTAATACAAAAATGTGGTCAGAAGTTCTGGACTTTTTTTGAAAAGGTTTTCATGAAAAATATTATTTTCAATTAGAAATTTATCTAGCCTATTATTTAAAATAGAACTGAATACCTTTCCAATGCTATTACATATATAATAATATATCTTATGATAGCCTTGTATACCATATAAATTTAAAAAGGGGGGAGCTTAGTGGTCGTATGTTAGCTTGATTTATAACTACCCAACTAATCAGTACCTATCACCACTAACGTTGTGAGTTCGAATCCCACTTAGGCGAAACAACATTATGTGATAGAGTTTGTCAGTGACTTACGAAAGGTCGGTGGTTTTATCTGGGTACTTTTGTTTCCTCCATCAATAAAACTAACAGCCACGATATAACATAACTGTTGTTGAAATTGGCGTTAAACGACATACACCAAACAAAATCAATATTTAAATGAGGATCTTTTCCATCGGATATCTTTAATATAACTAATTGTATGCATATAGCACATTCTGTGTCACGATTATTAAATATATTATGTATAATCACAGTATAGGATCCTGTACGCCTGAAATATCTTATTGACGTGCTCATCTGTAAACTGCATTACGGTTTCGGTGGAATTCGACATCTTACACTTTCACGGCAGATAAGTTTTCTATGTTTTCATTACATTCTAATAACTTGTATGTCCAAATACTTGACAGAATGCGTATGATTGATTGATGTAAGGACTGCTTCTTTTTTCATGTATTAGCCGTGTAGCGTCATATTTACAATTTTAACAGGTCCTTTCGAACAAAGATAAAATAAAATTGTCTCGTTTGACCCTTTATCCTTGAATAATATTCGCGATACTTGTGTTGGTAATGTCAATAGATATGAACACAGTTCATGCAATATTACAGATATGAATACCTCAGCATTGCTAAATAAATAGACATTTTAAAATTAAAATTTAGCACGTCAATCAGATTACAGACCGTTTTCAATCGCGACGTCAAACAGACATACACAGCTACAGCAAACAGCCGACAGCGCATTCATTTTTTCAATCCATTTTTTAAGTGGGAAACATTATGTTTTCTTTATCGCTTCTTTGTAGAAAGAATGTTCCTCACATCCAAAACTATCCGTGCAAATACAGTCTAAATTGGAAGCCATTTAGGCATAAACAATTGATTTTTTACCGTTTCTGGTAGTAAAAACAAACGTTTGATACTCCATTCTGAATTTGTTGCGTTATTTTATCCAAGGAAACTGTAGCGTCCGTTAGAGTAATGAATCATGTGCATTCTGTAACATTTTTACACAGATACATTATATCTGTCGATAATGAATTCCGAAAAACTTGCCTGCTTCGAAAGCGTGGGCAGTCGATTTCCACCGAAACCATAATGCAGTGTACAGAAGAGCACGTCAATAAGAGATTTCAGGAGAACATGTTCCTATACTATGATAATGTTCAAGATTAGAACGTTCTTTATTATAACTCTCTTCGTCCTCGGTTTATATGTGTGAGGGTTTCCATTTTACCTACCTGTGAAAAAACTTGCATGTCTGCATCATTTCACTACGAGGAGATGCTTGGGACCATAAATAAGTCTTAATATGCAATATTATTGGCGGTAAAGTAACAGGAACCATACCTCATTTTTTTTTTTTTTTGAAAGAAGAAATGCATGATAAATTTTTCCTCGCACTGTAAATGACTCGTTTTCATATATGTGAGGGTTTCCATTTTACCTACCTGTGAAAAAACTTGCATGTCTGCATCATTTCACTACGAGGAGATGCTTGGGACCATAAATAAGTCTTAATAGGCAATATTATTGCCGGTAAAGTAACAGGAACCACACCTCATTTTTTTTTTTTTTTTTGAAAGAAGAAATGCATGATAAATTTTTCCTCGCACTGTAAATGACTCGTTTTCAGAAAGATTGACAACATTAACAACATGAACGAATGATACGCTAGTTAGATGTAAATTATATAAAAGTAAAACAAAACCAACTAAAATCCTTCCTTTTCAATGTACCCACTGCAAGAAAGAGCTTAGTCAAATTTTATTATAATATTATATGCCCATCATTAATAGTATCTCACGAGCAGATACATAGTAGGTTTCAGATGGGCATATAATAACACGCTTAGTATGTAAGTATATAAGTTTTATTTAACTTAATATCACACAATGTATATTGTTAGCTTTACTATTATCAAATTATCATCTAGATTTGTCTACGTGCATTCTATTTTTAGTTGCGTTGTCAGTATTGATGCAAACATTTTAAAATGCCTGCTCTTTATTGTTACTCGCTTTAACATAATCCGCACTTGACTTATTATATAAAGTTATTATTGAAATGTACAGTTCTTGTATAATGTCACTATTATTATTATAACTATGGATGTCAGGGATAAGTAATCATCACCAATTGTGGCTATCCTGTTTATGCCCTTTTGGTTTTTTTTAGCTTCCAATGACTTTTAGTTGATTTAGCGTTCCATTTCATTTTAATTCGAACTTTATGGCAGGAACCCGCGTCCTGTCCACTTAGTTAGATATCAACGTTTTTGACAAATTATGTGTGGTCTTCGTCTAAGCCAAAAATAGACAAAACATATGGGTGGTTTGTTCTCATAAACATTGTTATGTCTTAATGTGAAAGGTGGGGGAAACCGAAGAAGCAATCAAGAATATACAATCCAGCGGTTCAAAAAACAAGAGGGTTGAATGCAGGTGCTCGCGAAGGGTAAGCCGATTCTGCTTCTTATAAAACAGCCATATATAAATTACCCATACAGTCAATATGACACCAATATGTGGCAATGAAAACCAATAAATGCATAAATAAGACATGAACTCTCAAACAAACAATTGGGTAAAAGACGAACCGACAATATCTCATACGGATAGCGGAAAGGACTTCACAACACAGACAGAATAACAACATAGCTCTCTCTCTCTCTCTCTCTCTCTCTCTCTCTCTCTCTCTCATTACTGTAATCTAATAGGTACATCATGCTATCTCTACCATTGTCTTAGCTAGTTTTGGTATGCATTAGTCACAATAAACTCATCGGGATATCAAAACATATTTGAAATCGTGAATGCATTTATTCTCTGGATATTTGTTTTGTCCTCAATTCATGATAGTCATCAAATGTCCATCATGTTCTACAGTAATATATTATCCTACCATGCATACTACGTTGTTAGAGGATTGAGATCTGTCATCATCAATGGTATTATAATTACTATCAATAATATCATATTCCTGGCCTGGCTCGCTCGGTGCATTATTTGTGAAATCACAAGAATGTCTTGTATTCTATATGATGACTATAAGTATTTACATTATCCTTGGTTCTGCTTGCATTTCGTTGCATTGCTTTGTACCTGTGAATAAATCCAGATGTTATTTAAGCTAAGGTTCGCAAAAATTGTGATGAAGTGACGAAATAAATCTTACAAGAAGAGACGAAATACAACCTCCAAAGTTCATGGTTATAACACGCTATTTGTTCCAGTTATTCACACATCATATATAGAAAGCTGTTCGTATTGGGGTTATGTTTGTCCATTTCAATTCAACACAAACTAAGCAAAAGAACCATGAATACACAATATATTTGATCAGGAGTTGCCATATTATGAATAATATAAGTTCCAACTACATGTAGCTACAATACAATGTCCATACATGTATGAAAGAAATACATTACAATGCAATCTATTTACCTTTATTTAACAGAAAGTTATATATTACTCAGATATTGAACGTGACAGTTAAACAATCAACTAATCATGTTTGTAAATCAACTTGTAGATCATATTGATATAATAGTGAAATATTCTAGATAGAACAGAAGATGTACTTTGCATAAAAAATTAGAACATTTTGTAGATAATTTAACACTGTGTAATTTCATAGCTCTTGTTTAGTAAATCTATCCACCCACCATACAATACAAATGCATACATGGTAAGCTTCCCGTTTGGTGTATTCAGAAATGAAATGAACTGACACAATTTAAATGTAAACTGTTTGTTATGTTTTATATGATACAATATCTTATTACAATATACCGTTTTAATGGACTATTGTGTTAAATGTTCACTCCAGGGTCTTTCGTTTTCTTTCTCCAAATATCTTTACAATTATTTGGTTGTCTAATATTTGCCTGTGAGAGTACATGCTGAAGGTGAATCCAGAAACGCGTGGTGCGGAACAAATTTCATATCTACGTTTTTTCTAAAGGGGAGAGGGAAGTATATATTTTGAAATGCAATGTTTTATTTATAGTACAAATATGGTTTGTAATTATTAGGTATTGTATTTTAAAGGTATGCGTGACTATTATTATGTGGCATTGAATAACAACTTTAAGGAGTGCTTTATTAAAATAGTTAGTACAGTGAATTCATTCGACTGATTAATACACCAATACATTACTTGATAATTCAGCCACATCATCCGGGTTGACACCCGAAGCATCAAAAAGGTTAATGATGATTTGTCGACGTTTTATATATATGATCTATGCCATTCTTCAGCAGTATAAAGGTAAGATCATTTACTACGTCTTTACAACTGTTCCTATCATCAGTAAAACACCGATGCGTGCTGAGTAGGGGAGACAGGTTATATTCATTTTCATTTGATGGTGTGGTTATTGTAGTATGATTTAGCAGGAACTTAAGAGCAGTAATGTCAACCACAATTCATATCAGCCGGACACTCCTAAATCTAAGGACCACGACCGCTATCTGGATCTTACTTCGTAGATTGCACGACCCATCAATGTACATACTACATTTTTTAGGTAGATGAAGGTTGTATCATATTGCCCGTCACATGTCATATATAGAATGAAAAAAAGAATTTACGGACTGTTTATATAGTTTGTGAATGAGTGATTGGTGGTTAGCGCCAACTCAGCAATTTTTCAGCTATATCATGGCGAGAACAAGTTAATTTGCAATGAGATAAGATCAGCTTTGTACTAGACCAAGACGCATAGTTTGATTTGTGTAGTGCTAGCGCAGTGAAACAACAGTCCGTTGGTAGATATGTCACCCCACTTGGTCACATTATCATGATTCCGAACTAACAAGTCTTTGCTCTTTCTTCTTAATGCTGCGTTCGTAGCGCAGAAGTAACAAATGCAATTTTTTTATACGTTGGTTTGGCCCGATCGGGGCTACAACCCACGATATACCGCACTCAAAACGAGCATGCTAACCATTACACCACCGACGCGGTTCACTGTTTATATGTAAACACATAATTATAGAATCTTCTGTGGTTTAAAGTAAAGCTACTTTTGTCAGAACTATGGCAATGTCCATGAATATGCATGATAATTAGCTATGACTTATTTTGTACTTGTCATGCAGAGTAAATATATCTAATGTATAAAAAGTGACTATAAAATTTAAACATATTTAACACCAAATAATAAAAGATAATTTCTATTAATTAGTCTTGTTATTGTTCTTAGTTACATTGTCGTCCATTTCTGTTTAATGTTAAATGTAATTAATCTCTTTTAATTTCTACATATGACAACAGTGTTCCCACATCCCTTCCCATCCTGTTTAATGTTACTTGTAGTTAATTTCTTTCAATTTTTAGGTATGACAATAGAGGTCCCAGATCCCTATCCGTCCTGTGTAATAGTACTTGTAGTTACTCTCTTTTAATTTCTAGGTATGACAACAGTGATCCCAGACCCCTGCGCGTCATGTTTAATGTTACTTGCAGTTAATTTCTTTAATTTTTTAGGTATGACAATAGAAGTCCCAGATCCCTGCTGGTCATGTTTAAAATTACTTGCAGTTAATCTGTTTTAATTTCTAGATATGACAACAGCGGTCCCAGATCCCTTTCCGTCCTGTTTAATGTCACTTGTAGTTAATTTCGTTTAATTTCTAGGTATGACAACAGTGGTCCCAGAACCCTGTCCGTCCTGTTTAATATTACTTGTAGTTACTCTCTTTTAAGTTCTAGGTATGACAACAGTGGTCCCAGATCCCTGCGCGTCATGTTTAATGTTACTTGGAGTTAATTTCTTTCAATTGTTTGGTATGAGAATAGAGGTCCCAGATCCCTGTTCGTCATGTTTAAAATTACTTGCAGTTAATCAGTTTTAATGTCTAGGCAGACAGTAGAGGTCCCAGATCCCTACTGGTCATGTTTAAGATTACTTGCAGTTAATCTGTTTTAATTTCTAGATATGACAACAGCGGTCCCAGATCCCTTCCCGTCCTGTTTAATGTCACTTGTAGTTAATTTCGTTTAATTTCTAGGTATAACAACAGTGGTCCCAGACAGTAGAGGTCCCAGATCCCAGCTTGTCATGTTTAATGTTACTTGTAGTTAATCTCTTTTAATTTTTAGGTATGACAAGTGGTCCCAGATCCCTACCCGTCCTGTTTAATATTACTTGTAGTTAATCTCTTTTAATTTCTAGGTATGACAACAGAGGTTCGAGATTCCTTCCCATCCTGTTTAATGTTACTTGTAGTTAACTTCTTTCAATTCTTAGGTATGACAATAGAGGTCCCAAATCCCTGTCCGTCCTGTTTAATAGTACTTGTAGTTACTCTCTTTTACTTTCTAGGTATGACAACAGTGATCCCAGACCCCTGCGCGTCATGTTTAATGTTACTTGCAGTTAATTTCTTTAAATTTTTAGGTATGACAATAGAGGTCCCAGTTCACTGCTGGTCATGTTTAAAATTACTTGCAGTTAATCTGTTTTAATTTCTAGATATGACAGCAGCGGTCCCAGATCTCTTCCCGTCCTGTTTAATGTTACTTGTAGTTAATTTCGTTTAATTTCTAGGTATGACAACAGTGGTCCCAGAACCCTGTCCGTCCTGTTTAAATATTACTTGTAGTTACTCTCTTTTAATTTCTAGGTATGACAACAGTGGTCCCAGATCCCTGCGCGTCATGTTTAATGTTACTTGGAGTTAATTTCTTTCATTTTTTTTGGTATTAGAATAGAGGTCCCAGATCCCTGTTCGTCATGTTTAAAATTACTTGCAGTTAATCTGTTTTAATGTCTAGGCAGACAGTAGAGGTCCCAGATCCCAGCTTGTCATGTTTAATGTTACTTGTAGTTAATCTCTTTTAATTTCTAGGTATGACAAGTGGTCCCAGATCCCTACCCGTCCTGTTTAATATAACTTGTAGTTACTCTCTTTTAATTTCTAGGTATGACAACAGTGGTCCCAGATCCCTGCGCGTCATGTTTAATGTTACTTGGAGTTAATTTCTTTCATTTTGTTTGGTATTAGAATAGAGGTCCCAGATCCCTGTTGGTCATGTTTAAAATTACTTGCAGTTAATCTGTTTTAATGTCTAGGCAGACAGTATAGGTCCCAGATCCCTGCTTGTCATGTTTAATGTTACTTGTAGTTAATCTCTTTTAATTTCTAGGTATGACAACAGAGGTTCGAGATTCCTTCCCATCCTGTTTAATGTTACTTGTAGTTAATTTCTTGCAATTTTTAGGTATGACAATAGAGGTCCCAGATCCCTGCTGGTCATGTTTAATATTACTTGCAGTTAATCTGTTTTAATTTCTAGATATGACAACAGCGGTCCCAGATCTCTTCCCGTCCTGTTTAATGTTACTTGTAGTTAATTTCGTTTAATTTCTAGGTATAACAACAGTGGCCCCAGAACCCTGTCCGTCCTGTTTAATATTACTTGTAGTTAATCTCTTTTAATTTCTAGGTATGACAACAGTGGCCACAGAACCCTGTCCGTCCTGTTTAATGTTACTTGTATTTAATCTCTTTTAATTTCTAGGTATGACAACAGTGGTCCCAGATCCCTGTTCGTCATGTTTAATGTTACTTGGAGTTAATTTCTTTCAATTTTTTGGTATGAGAATAGAGGTCCCAGATCCCTGTTCGTCATGTTTAAAATTACTTGCAGTTAATCTGTTTTAATGTCTAGGCAGACAATAGAGGTCCCAGATCCCAGCTTGTCATGTTTAATGTTACTTGCAGTTAATTTCTTTAAATTTTTAGGTATCACAATAGAGGTCCCAGATCCCTGCTGGTCATGTTTAAAATTACTTGCAGTTAATCTGTTTTAATTTCTAGATATAACAACAGCGGTCCCAGATCTCTTCCCGTCCTGTTTAATGTTACTTGTAGTTACTCTCTTTTAATTTCTAGGTATGACAACAGTGGTCCCAGATCCCTGCGCGTCATGTTTAATGTTACTTGGAGTTAATTTCTTTCAATTTTTTGGTTTGAGAATAGATGTCCCAGATCCCTGTTCGTCATGTTTAAAATTACTTGCAGTTAATCTCTTTTAATGTCTAGGCAGACAGTAGAGGTCCCAGATCCCAGCTTGTCATGTTTAATGTTACTTGTAGTTAATCTCTTTTAATTTCAAGGTATGACAAGTGGTCCCAGATCCCTACCCGTCCTGTTTAATATTACTTGTAGTTA
>MJUT01009315.1:676314-689522 GCA_002080005.1 Gigantidas platifrons | reverse complement strand
ATCAACCAACCAATCAATCGATTTCGTTATCCGAATAGTATCCAGTCGATTAATTTATTTCTATTTTCGCTTTCTGATTGGTCGATAATTATGCTAACTCCCTAAGCGCTTCATACAGAAAAAAGAACGTCATTATAAAATGTGTAGGTGACTTGCGACAGATTTGTTTCCCATGGTACTCCGATTTACCACATCAACAAATTGACCACGTACCACGATAAACCGAAAATATTGTGGAAAGTATCGTTAGACCTTATTTGCATATACCAGAAATATTGTTAAAAGTGGCACTACACCTTATTGACATATACCAGAAATATTGTTGAAAGTGGCGTTAGACCTTATTGGCATATACAAGAAATATTGTTGAATGTAGCGTTAGACCTTATTGGCATATACCAGAAATATTGTTGAAAGTGGCGTTAGACCTTATTGGCATATACCAGAAATATTGTTGAAAGTGGCGTCAGACCTTATTGGCATATACCAGAAATATTTTTGAATGTAGCGTTAGGCCTTATTGACATATACCAGAAATATTGTTCAAAGTGGCGCTAGACCTTATTGGCATATACCAGAAATATTGTTGAAAGTAGCGTTAGACCTTATTGGCATATACCAGAAATATTGTTGAAAGTGGCGTTAGACCTTATTGGCATATACCAGAAATATTTTTGAATGTAGTGTTAGGCCTTATTGACATATACCAGAAATATTGTTCAAAGTGGCGTTAGACCTTATTGGCATATACCAGAAATATTGTTGAAAGTAGCGTTAGACCTTATTGGCATATACCAGAAATATTGTTGAAAGTGGCGTTAGACCTTATTGACATATACCAGAAATATTGTTGAATGTAGCGTTAGACCTTATTGGCATATACCAGAAATATTGTTGAATCCAACGTTAGACCTTATTGGCATATACCAGAAATATTGTTGAATCCAGCGTTAGATATCCATGACCCCAAACTTCAAGTGTTCAGTATATTCTTCATACTCACTAGGCTGTTCGTAATATAATTCTATTGACCATATTTGTTGGTTGTGAAGACCTCTGACTTCACATCGATGATATCCATTCCGTTGAATTCGTGGATAAAGGCTAGAAATATCCCCCAAAAACTGTACGTTGCTGCTGCCTTGTGTCGTACGAATAGGTCTATTGTTGACAAGGATAGATATGTCCTCGCCAGGTAGAAGGGGTCTAGACAGGTTACACTGTGTAAAGGCGAGCATATCACTTGTCAGTACGACTGTGGCTATGTCTATCTTCATATCTCTGTCTAAATATAAGGTATAATACAATGAAAAACAAACAAATACCACACACGATCGAGACAGTTCCAAAAATCTAATAGGAAAATCATAGAAAGGGGCTAAATCGATAACCCTAACAAACAAATACATGATCACTCATTATCCTGGCTTGGTACAAGCACTTCAATAAAACAGTAGTAGAGTCAAGCTAGTTTTATAGACCCAACCTCCTCTATAAGGTTTACAGAACAAATTCCACCAGTAGTAGAATAATGACAATCTTGACTATTTCAATTATGTCAATCAGAGTTCTAATTAATGAGAATAACAAAAACAATGTATTTTGCATCTCCAGTAGGGGTTCAGATGGCAGCCCTTAATAAAGACAAATCATGATCAGTGACATGCCTACAAACCGAACCAAAAAATGTGATAAACCCTTATATATTAATTCCTAATTAATTTTGTTCTTGTCCTAAAAATATTTTGATGGATAATAATTGCTTAAAAAGAATTAAAACTAAAAATTTTCCCAATTTAGACCCCAACATGTGACTTCTGGTTAAAAAAAATTTTTATGGAAAATAGCATCAATTTATTTATCCAATCAAAATCTCTTATAACACATCAAATTAATTTATATCACTTAAATAAAGGCATAGAGAGTTTCTGGATGGAAAATGAATCTTATCTGATATAATGTTGATTTCATATGTCTCAAGATGTGTTGTTATTTCTTATCGTATGATCCATAGGACAAAACTTGTCAGTACAAGTAAGAGAACATCACCGACCTGCCGTAAGTCACTTACAAGCTTTATCACATAATGTTGTATTGAGTACACCTCGTCTGAGCGGGATTTGAACTCACAATTTTAGTAGTGATACGCACTGATTGTACAGGTAGTTAAAAATCTAACTACCAAACGATCACGACAACGACAGACCCGATCCGAAAGGGTAGGCATTTTTTGTTTTACTAGTGGTACCCCATCGTCGGAAACCCACGGCTGATTACGCTTCGTTCCTCACTCCATCATGATAGAGTGAGGAACGAAGCGTAATCAGCCGTGGGTTTCCGACGATGGTGGCACCCAAAATATTTATCTGTTTTTCATCTATCATATTTAACAAAGTCAACGAATATATTTATTCTGATTCGAAAAAATGTTTCACACATTACTCCATTTTAGCTATTCTGTTTCACACATGAATCCAATTTACCTGTTTTCACTTGGCCATCGATTTCACACATAAAAGAGATTGTGCTTTCACAATCATCAATTATCATGGTTGACAGAGATCCATTGGTATATGTCATTAGTCCACATTTATCCACAGCTGAAGGATCTTTATACCAAAACCTCAATCCTGAATAATAAATATATATTATATACACTGCCTGTGTCATATGTTTTCCGAAACATTCTTTCTCTACGGAGAAGGCAGCATACATTATATAATACGATTATCTTGTTTATGACAATAAACTATGCTTAAACTAATACTCTTTATTTATATTTTATTTATTATCAGCAGTGTTTAGTCAGTTTTTAATAATAATAATAACTGTATTCTCTAAACCAATGTTACACAAATTACAGAATGAGAGAGAGTTCAAATTAATACTAAGCAAATACATATTATTACATCAATTATCAAGATTATGAGTGTATATTGAAAACAAATTATAAAAAGAATGCTTAAACATTAAAAACAAGTAATACTAATAGAGGTTAGAGGGATTTTTTTCAATGAGAACTAATTGTCTAATTTATGATATCAATAAGTTTACATAATTTACAAATAGTTTCATGTTTCGTTTGGTTAAATAATGATGACAGTTTTAATGCGTTTAGATTAGTTAGTACATATTTTAGTAGTTTATATTTTATATAAAAACAAACGTGTTGGATACTAGACATTTGAATAAGCTAACATTCTTAGAATGGTGGATAATATGGTATCATGATTACCAAACTTAATAGGATTTGATTTGATTTTTGGTGTTTAACGCCACTTTCAACAATATTTCAGCTATATCATGGCGACCAGTTTTAGTGGTGGAGGAAGCCGGAGTACCCGGAGAGAACCACCGACCATGGGCAAGAAACTGGTCAACTTTATCACTTGCGGTTGCGAGTCGAGTGCACCCTTTTTTGTAATTTACAAAGCCGGGCACGAACCCACGCCGTATTGGTGATAGGCTTGTATGAGTTGTTAGATCCAGCGACCTAACTCATTGAGCCACCCGGGCCCCTCCTATTTTATAGCTTTGGTCTGACATAACCGGGAATAGTATAGAACAGCCCCATCGTACGTATATATTATAAAGTAGACAAAGGTAAATCTAAATACCGACAGTGGATAAACTACGGAGAGGGTAAGTATCTCAGTCAGCTGTCTCTTGAATACGATTGATCGGTCTTTGATTGCTCACCGTCCAATCTTAACAAAGTCACACACATCTCTTGCTCATCTTTACTGATATGTCGCGTCGTGGGAAACCAAAAATACACTTTTATTAACTGCGAAAGACTACGTTGGAGAAACAAAGCGGCGCCTATATAGGTGGTCGGTTTGTAGAACATTTACGTTCTGTTTTATATGAGACCGATTGCCCAGTCGGTCATCATTTCTGACAACGGCACTATAGCATGGATGACATGCAGGTCGTCGTTCTGGACAAAACCAATGGATCCACTTAACAGAGAAAACTATTGGAGCAAAGCTTTATTTACTATCTGGGAACTGTCCGAACTTGTTGAATGAATGTTATACAATTACATCATCTATGGTTATCATTTAATTCTTCTTTTTTAATATGGCTCTATCTGTACACATTTTTCTTTGTATTTTGCATCTGTTTGTATGCAGTGTTTTTATTAACTAAATTTCTACACATTCAACCGTGAGCACGTTTTATTCTACACATCATTTATTTTTATCCGGTTCAAGTAAACCATTAATCACGTGATTATTTTGTACTCTGTAATCACTATCATCACTATACAAAAGGCCATTTAACTGAACGGATGTGTTTTTCCTAACCGTTTCTTTTTCCTCGTCAAATGTGGCAAATTGGGTTCATTTTTACTGTTTTCTTTTTATATTCAGTGTCCGAATAATTTGACCTTTTAACCCTGGCTTTACAAATGACATTCATTGTGTTTTTATATTTAAAGGCATATAAGCTTTCAGAATTGATTTTTTTTTGTTTATATTAAAAGTTGCCAATATTCGATGTTTTATACTAATAAAATGTTCTGAACAAGAAGCCAGGTTTAAAAAATATGTTATAATGTCGTAATTAATGAAAAGAATTCGAGTGTCTGTTGATGAAATCGCCATTAACACACCTAATTATAAGCCGGCTTCTTTTCCGAAGTTTACCGAACACTGATAACTGCTATAAATAACCAGAAAACGTGTTGCAGGTAAATATTGGTTCGAATTAATATAATTTAAGAAATATATCTATGAAATTGGATCCCGGGGTAATCAGTTAATATTATATAATGGTATTAAGAATGACACTTAAAATCGTAAATACGTGATGAAATCAATAAAAACAAACCCAAACATATTGCATGACATGTGCTTTTTTTCAGCCTGCAATTTCGCACATGCGCAAACGCTTTACCGAATGAGGTCACTGTGTAGGTCATCAATGGTCATGAATGAATGAATATTGATCAATACTGTGCCGGGTAAACATTGGAGTCTTGGCTGGATGCAAGAAAATCAAACAGCGACGTATTTCCTTCGTTCTAGGCTATTTACGTATGATATTATGAAAAATTTCAACTGCAATTAGTATAGAACATCGAATATCGGCAACTTTAAATATAAAAAAAAATTATAATTCTGACAGCTTGTATGCCTTTAAGCAAAATTAGACATACAAATATCTTAAAGTGTGATAATAGATATTCGAAAATCCATAATGTCTAAAAACAAACAAGTAAACAAACAAGCAAACAATTGAATGAATGAATAAATAAATAATAGCTTACGGTGCAAAAGGGAACAATCCTATTGTTGTCTTGGATGCTCCACTGTGAAATAGTTTTCCGTTGGTTGATTTCAGTGAACTCCATATTTCTAAAAAGGAAAAGGGGAAGGTGATTAAAAAAATTACATTTCATTAGCACAATAAAGTACTGAAATTGTAATGTTTTCACTTATAAATAAACAAGTATGCAGAAAAACATCCCCGTATGTGTATGAATTGATAATTATCACCGTTGAAGATAGCACCAGTGTGACTGTTGGATGAAGAACGAAAATGAAGGTGCTGTTTTGTTATTCAAATGTTCTTCCAGGGAATTAATAATTCGAAAAACAAAAAACATAAGACTCCGGCAGAACAATTATAAAATCTAAAATCGTGGATACAGAGGAAAATCAATACCCACATATACATGACCGCTCACGTACTAGTGCAGGCACTTCAGTAAAGAATGGCGAGGTTACACCTCCCCTATAGGCCTATAAGCAAAATGAATAAGCTGTATACATATTATTATTTATCCTGTTTATGCTTTTATGTTTTCTTATTACTAAATACTTTTAAAACATTATTTGGCCTTCTAATCTTTTTAACTTTTAGTGTAACCGATGAATGGTTATTTCAGAAATGTTTTGTGTGCACCAAATTAGATCATTTACGATTTTATTATTTAACAATAAAAAAAGAAATGACACTCATCATCAATATCATTTTTACATCAAATATGAACAATTTCTTCTCTTTGTATCTTTCCGTAACGCCCTACTTCAATGAATGAAAAAAATAGTCGGTTTTTGTTTTATATAACTAGTCTCTATTTTATCATATTTCACTTGAAGCAAAATATTCTAAAAGTTAAGAATGAATTTTAGATACCCGTTTCTGCAATTTCAAAAGTTCTCTGATTCATGAGGTTGGCCAATGTCTCATTCCATGCGAGCGGGTTCCCCATCCAGTCCTGACACTGTTGTTCTCCGTCATACCACGTGACGGTGTCTGGTAAGCGGCGTATACAAATATTAAAATTGCTGTTTGTTCTGTAGAATTTTTCCCACAAATTAGGACATTCCCTCGAGTCAGTTAGGGGTAGATACACTGAAATAGTAAAACATATTGATCGTCAACAACTGTACAAAGACGGTCTGTAACAATAATATCACATGTTGTAGCATACTTTATATGAAAATTAGGTTTGGCTTGTGGGCTATGGTGTTTAACGCCACTTTCAAGAATATTTTAGTATTATCGTGGAGGTCAGTTTATTGGTGGAGGAAACCGAGGTACCGGAAGAAAACCATCGACCTGCCGGAAGTCACTGACAAACTTTATCACATAATGCTGTATCGAGTACACCTCGTCATGAACGGGGTTCGAACTCACAACTTCGGTGGTGCTATGCACTGATTTCACAAGTAGTTGTAAATCCAACTACCATACAATCACGTCCAAGCCGGTCCCCTATGTGAAATTACACCAACCACATCGAGAGAGTGATAGAGTAAGTCATTATTGTTTAGCGCCAAATTATTAATTTGCAAGGTACATCATGGAGAACAAAAAGTTGCATTTTGATAAGATCATGTCCGTTTTGTACTAGACTAACACGCTTAGTTGGATTTCAAAAGTGCTAGCTCACTGAAAGAACAGTCCACTCGGACATATTATTCTGATTCCGACCCCACTAGCCTTTGCTCTTATTCCTTAATCTGCGTTTGACCACATCGAGGCTCGAACCCAAGACTCATACTGCATACGATGAGCACGATAATGATAGCACTACCGATCCTGTTACAAACGCTGTTATGGTGTAATGATTTTAAAGTGATCGAGTCGAGTGCGAAAGATGGTGGGTTCGATTCCCGTCGGAACAAACTAAAGAATATAAAATTGGTATTTGTTGCTTCATTGCTACGCACTTAGTATTAAGAACTATGAGCAATAACTAGATGGCACGGATCCGTATCATGATAATGTATCCGGAGGAGCGACATGTTTGTCCACGAACTGTAGTTACACAGAGCTAGTACAACAGAAATACAACTAAGGCTGTTGGTCTAGAACAATGCAGACGTTATCCCATCGATATATAGCTTCATTGTACTCGCCATGATAGCTGAACATGTCCTATTTGGCGTTAAGCAACAATCACTTACGCACTCATATTACACCAATTATATTTGGATTGATATATTGATTGATTGATGTTTAATACTTTTAAGTGAGCAGTATTTCAGGCCCGGGCACCACAAAACTTGAGAATTTACTTAAGTCTGAGAATATTCTCAAATAAGGAACTCAGCCAATCAAATTTGAGTATTTTCTTATTTGAGAATATTCTCAGACTTAAGTAAATTCTCAAGTTTTGTGGCGCCGGTGCCTGATCTAACAATATAGTGATAATGAACGCAAATATACAAACAACTGATCGTGTTGCTTAAAAACAGTTTGAAGTTACCAAAAGGGGTAACCAGTAGCCGTAACATTAATACAGACAATATAATGGCCAAGAGAAAGAGTACAAAAAACGATCTAAAAAATACTACACAAAAAACTAAAGATCGGGCAACACGTGGTACAATGTGTCACTGTGATAGGCACAGTGCCATGATACTAATGAGGGATACTGATTAGGATTGAAAGGAACACTCCGCCTAACACCGGACCATAGCGAGATACTGTGATGTTTTTGGTATCTACAAGAAGTGTACGAGGTATGTGAGGTACTCGTTAACATCACATCCTAAGGGCAAGTCTTATATTGATTCATACCACTAAACCAGTGGTAAGGATGTACCCCTGAGCGGAGAAACTATGTCATATCTTTATACATCGGATTCTCTCAAGGGTGATACCTAATAGGAAAACTATGAACCTCTTCACAGATTTGTATTCAAGTGAAAAAAATATACAAAACTATTAAAACACAGGCAAAATGAAGATTATCAATGTTTTACATATGAGTGACCATAGCCGTTATAGTACTGAATGATTGTGACATATTGTGTGTAGCTTAACAAAGGTAAACTATCTTTCTACATTAGTGAAAGAAATGTATATTTTAAACATACCAACGTATCAACAAACAAAATACATATGACAATATAATTGACTATTAATATCATTATACTTACAGAATGTAAAAACTGTAATGAAAATCCAACATCTATTACCCATTATTTACCTGAAATATGTATCAATACACCTGTTTTATATTTAAATAATTAACATAGAAAAGAGTATAAATGTATACAGTATACTGGTATAAGTCACGAAACATCCCGCTGGAACATGTACTAGATATAAAATTGTCAAAACATTTGTCAAGTGACCAGTGGTACTGATAATTAATAAAAGGTCTCTGCCACAAATCACTGACTTTTTCACATTTTGTTATGATAGCTTCAACATATGACTTTCACATACATGTACCTGTACTGATATATATATTTGTGGCAGAGACCTGCTGCGAAACATTTGTCAGTGCCTTGCGACAGGGACCTCCTGTGACAAATTTGTCAGTGACTTGCCGCAGGGACCTGTTATGAAAAATTTGTCAGTGACTTGCGGCAGGACCTATCGTGAAAAATTGGTCCGTGGCTTGCGACAGAGACTTGCTATGAACAATATGTCAGTGACTTGCGACAGGGACATGTTGTGAAAACGTTTGTCAACCATATTTCAAAAATATATTGTGGCGGTCAGTTCTATTGGTGGAAGAAACCAGATCTAGAATACCCGGAGAAAACTATCGACCTGCCGCAAGTCATCGAGAAGCTTAATCACATTATTTTGTATCGAGTATACCTCGACTGGGCGGTATTCGAACTCACAACATTAGTGGTGATAGGCACTGATAGCATAGGTAGTCATAAATCCAACTGCCATACTGGTTTTTTGGGGTTTTTTTTTTGTTTGTTGATAAAATAGTTTATTTCTCTATTTACAGTAAAAATGAATAGGACAATCTCCATATTCATGTATAGAAAACAACATGGTTAATTTATCCTTATTTGTGTTAGTAGGGATACATTAAATTATTACATCTAGATAAGTTTTAATTTTCAAATTTAGTTTGCCGAACATTTCAGTAATAGAAAGAAAGACAACTCGTTTTACGATCACGACCACGACGGCCCCCGTTTTGATTCGACTTTTGTGTACAATGTTATGGTGTGTTTGTTTTGTTTTGTCTGTTTTGTTTTTTGCATTACTTGTCTTCGTCCTGTGTGTTATTTGTCAGCTGTTCCCTGTCTCTCTGGATGATCTATTCTTGGTTGTCCCTTCGGCTTACACTAACGTTTATAATTTACATTATCTGGGAACAGTAGAAATTCAGCATAAACTACTAAAACTGTTTAATTATCCAATATTAATTTATTCTTTCTGACACTGAATGTTGTACAAAAATAAATAAATAAAATGACAAACTGATACACATAAGTTACGTTTTAAATGTGTATTCAATACACAAATACTATGTAGTACAATTGTCGTGTAGAATTTGACAATTACATGATGAAACTATGACAAATATTCTGAATTAATATGATAAAATGATGGATGTGTATGTAAATTATACTGTGTACTACATCATACATAACGGTTTGGCGTGGTTTGGTTCTATGGTGTTTAACGCCACTTTCAACAATATTTTAGTCATATCGTGGCGATCAGTTTTAATTGTGGGAGAAACCGGAGGATCCGGAGAAAACCATCGACCTGTGGCAAATCATCGACCTGTGGCAAATCACCGACAAACAATACATAACGGTAAATACAAAATTGCTTTTATAAATAGACTGTTTGAAAAAGAAAAAAAAACCTATACATGTATAGCATCGACCGTAGTTATTAAACGTTCAATTATGGATGGACCATTTAACACTTTTGCATGTACATTTGTATGTATGGGAGTTTTTTGTGAGCTTTTAAAAAGCGACCCGAAAGATGCGAAATAGCGAGAAAAAATAAATGTTGAACGTAAAAATGAATCATCTGATTTTTGTTTTGCGTAAAAAAATGTTCTCCATTAGAGGGGAATATAGTCCCTCCCTTACCTATCAAAGATATAATTGGAATAAATCAGATCATACTCATATATCACAAATATGTGTTTATATACGGAATATATGTTGTGTGAAGTTTTTCTTATTGTGAAAACATACATGTTATAGCTATGATGGATATCATTCTAAATAATAGTACTCACGTGTTTGTTTATTTTTCCTTTTCCGTGTATAGGAATGTTTGACTAATACTGTACACACTATTTTCTTAATGTCTACCCCTACTCCATTAACGTGTTAACATGCCCTATTAGTTGTCATCCATGAGTGACTTTAGAATTATAAATAAAATTTTATGGTATGAATTGTTTACCTCTTGGGTACTCGCTAAAATCATTCTAAAATAAAATAGATTGTTTGATTGGATACCGAGACATATAAAAACAGCCCACGGCAACTTCTAAATTACATTAGAAAAAATGTGTGTATAGGAAACTACTTGATGATGCAAGATAGATAATTTAGTATGTTTAAAGTTTAAATTTCTTTCTAAATTATTAAGGATAGGCACAATCAACGTTAAAGTACATTCATACAAAAATTTTCCTCTGAAATTATGATTTTTTACGATTTTCCATATTATGAATGGAAAGTTTATACAGTGATGGTCAACAATTCCACCAATATCAACAAAACTAAAGAAAGTTCAAACAGTGATGAACAACAATTCCACCAATATCAACAACATGAACAATCTTCTCACACATCAACTCATTTAATACAAAAATACCACAACCGATGACGTTGGAAATCAATGTCCTAACTTGGGACAA
This sequence comes from Gigantidas platifrons, assembly GCA_002080005.1. Taxonomy (NCBI): domain Eukaryota; kingdom Metazoa; phylum Mollusca; class Bivalvia; order Mytilida; family Modiolidae; genus Gigantidas; species Gigantidas platifrons. Next base: position 678,412 of record MJUT01009315.1, on the reverse strand, counting down.
GCACAATAATGTGACGGGGTTAAACCGGCTAATGGGATCCCAAACCCTCTTAATAACTGGATCTTCAACGGATATGCAGATATAAACAAGCAATAAAGAACCCCTCACTGATCCACCCATGAATAAAAACCCCATATTTTCACAAAAAATAATGACAACATAAACATGAACAGTACAATATAAATAAATAAATAAATAAATAAATAAATAAATAAATAAATAAATAAATAAATAAATTTTACTTAGAGTCGGCATGGTTAAAACAACATACAAACATAAGATCTGTTGAGCTTTTAACCGACATACATAGACACAAAATATATAACAAATTGCAAGCAAGCAACATACAACTAAAATACAAAACTAAGTTAGCACTACATGTAAAAATACTAACAGTTAAAAGATAAGCAAAAAGCAGATTAAAAGCTGATGTTATAAGCTAAGCATAAACATTATAACAAGCACAATAAATAAAAATTGGATATGACCTAGATGGTAGAAATTTAAACAAATTTAAAAGTCAAAACAAACTGAACATTTTCATATAGATATAGATGTTCGATAAGTCATTTGTTTTTTATTGTATACTCGTTGTCTTCTATATAATCATAAGATTGGACATAACACAATTAATTTCTTATCCCGGACACTTTCTGTAGATCTTTATTTTTACAATCATACCTCCAGCAATGTTATTGTAGCGACCTATAAAGTCACAATCTAATTAAAATTATATTTCTTAATAATAGCTCCCGTGAACGGATAGGTTGTGGCGTGGGAAACCTGGGGCAACCTATAGCTAATTACAGGCCACATGCGCGTGACCATTTGTACCAGCCAATGAAAATGGATTGCGAAAAAAAATTGAAAATATGACTAAACTGCTTTGCACGCTATGACCACTCCGATTGACGGAAAAACCTATTTGTCATATCATTAAAATATATTCATGATATTAGGTGACTCATAAAGGGGTTTCCTCAAATCTCCCACGCCGCAAAATCAGTAATGGGGAGCTATTGAGATATTTTATTTAAATCAGATTGATAACGTTACCTTACACTTTACCCGAATACCCATGGACAGCAAGCTATCCATCATATACCACCGATTACTTCTATTGTTTCAGAATAATATTTGTATTTCAAATGTACCGTAAGCAAACACCCCGTTTTATTGAGAACACCACTAGCAGTTGAATCGTTTGTCTAGCTACTGGATATATGGATTACGGATGGTATAGGGGATCACTTCCTACCTATAGGTATATACAGATTAATTGTATTTCCAGCTTTCAAATAATTTCCAATATAAGATGTAACCTTCCGGAGCACCTGAGTTCACCCCCCTCCGGTTTTTAGTGAGGTTGGTGTTACTCCATCTTTAGTTTTATATGTATGTTTTGTAGATTGTTGTTTGTCCTTTTGTACTTTTTTCTTCTGGCCATTGTATTTTCTATCCTTCTTCGATATACGGATTCTGATTACCCCTTTGGTATCTTGAAAGTTTTCTATAATATATCAATGGTTCATGAGAGTCACTTCATATAGACATGTACATATACGGGTCACTGGAATGAGTCAACTTTTTCGGCTTTCAAATATATGCTTAGGTCGTAAATTTTCCACTTTAATATATCAATTGGTCATATTCTTAAAAAACGACCACCCTATTTTTCTGTTGCTAAGAGAAGTTAATAAATAATAGATTGGGATACTATGTCTTATAATATAATCTGATCAGGCGTAGAAATGATGGCTGTCTGTGATGATTTGGTTATGATTAAATAACTATTTGGGGTCGTAGTGGTCATGATGGTATGGTAGCTGGATTTAGAACTACATGTGCAACCAGTGTCTACCACCACTAAAGTTGTGAGTTCGAATCCCGCTCAGGCGAGGTCTACTCAATAAAACATTATGTGATAAAGTTTGTCAATGACTTGCAGCAGGTCAGTGGTTTTCTCCAGGTACTCCGGTTTCCTCCACCAACAAAACTTATCACCACGATATAACTGAAATATTGTTGAAAGTGACGTTAAACACCATAAAGGAAATCAATATAGAAAGGAGTGGGTAGTGTTTGATGTTGAGGGGAT
>MJUT01009315.1:638644-660913 GCA_002080005.1 Gigantidas platifrons | reverse complement strand
TGATGGTTATTACAGTAACATACCTGATGATGGTTATTACAGTAACATACCTGATGATGGTTATTACAGTAACGTACCTGATGATGGTTATTACAGTAACATACCTGATGATGGTTATTACAGTAACATACCTGATGATGGTTATTACAGTAACATACCTGATGATGGTTATTACAGTAACGTACCTGATGATGGTTATTACAGTAACATACCTGATGATGGTTATTACAGTAACATACCTGATGATGGTTATTACAGTAACGTACCTGATGATGGTTATTCAAGAAACGCGTTGTGCCCACTAAATTTGAGATCTACTTTTTTGTTAGAATTAAACCCAAATTAGAGTTAAAAAAAACAACCACACCACTATTGCTAATTTTCTTTTCACAATCACACTCGAGTCATCCAGAATGAACATAACTCGTACCCTAAAATGAGCGTGTAACCAGGGGCGGATCCAACGGGGGGCGCCCGGCGTGTCCCCCCCCCCCTCTAAAATTGGAAAAAAACATGATTTGTTTGCGTAAAATCGTGATTTTTCACACGAAATACCCCTAAAAATTTCGCGCCACCCTCCGCCCGGTGCGATTTTTTTAAGTGCGCCCCCCTAACTTGAAATCCTGAAACCACCCCTGGTAACGACCTGTAGTTGAACAGTACTCGTTACTTCTGTCGACAAACGCCATATCTTAACATACTGGCACGCCACTATATAGCCGAGCTACAGCTGATATAGTTGGCGTTAAACATCAATCAATTAACTAATGTCAGTTGGTGTATAGAATTTTGTTTCCCATATGCAGGATTTTAAGAAAGAAAACAAAACACGGATGAAGTAATATTCAGTGTAACCTTTGTAGTTTATCATATACAGTACATTAACATGACAGTTTTTGTATATGTGTAACGACCGGAAGTATTCGGGCTAATATGGGGGTCTCGGGATGATACCCGGGCTGATACAAAAAATGCTATGCATTGATTTCTATGTATTTCTTCCAAAAGTTCTGTTGATGTACAAAGCTAAACGTACATACTCCTCAGTTGAGCTTCTGAAGTGTACATTTCTTAATATCCCATATGATCTGCCTTCTAAATAGTTATAAGTTATCACGTGGTTTAATAACCTTAATCTCTCTGCCAGAATCATACCTTCATCTCTCAACACACTGTATTCTGATAGTGTTAGGTAAGTGTTCGGTAAACCTTTCAATCGGTCGTCACTAGCCATGAGAGGAGAAAAATATGGATTAAGAATTATGTTTTTGATTTTATAATCAACATATACATTCTCTCGTTGTTGAGTGTATTCTGTTCGGTAACGTTTTTCCAGAAGACTAGAATTCACAAATTTCCTATATTTTGTCTTCGTAGCGATGGTTGTATGACTGTTGTCCATCCATGATTGAATGTATTTGAAATGACCGAAGCCATACAGAGATAAACAAAATAATGAATTCGTTTTTGACCTCTCTGTAAAGCTATAACTTCCAACATCGTATTGGTGATACGATGTTAAGTTAAAATCTAGACTCTGAAGATATGGATCAAACAAGCCCATGAATTTCAATGGCGGACTTCCTTCTACTGGTTCTTTAGACAATTTAAGCGCTACTGCCATTGCAAGATTTCCACCAGCACCTTCGCCTGAAATAAGAAAAAAAAGTTCTTTGGATCCATTATACGTAGATAAAAACAACTTAATTGACAGAACGGCCTTTGTGCGTTTTGTATATGTAGCGAATCCGTAGAAGTTTGTGATTACATTAATCGGTACCCAAGACTCCCACCCCTACATATTTTTCTGCATGTCCAAGCCCATGACCTGAATTTACATCGTCATATGTCGTGTTCTTGTTGTGTTCAATTGCTTAAGCATTTGCACAAATTATATATATTCAATTTATTCAATTTTACATTATCGAGCTCAATGCTGTAGTGCTATGGACAGTATCGAGTTCAATGTTGTAGTGCTGTTGACCTTATCGAGTTTAATAATGTAGTGTTATTGACATTATCGAGCTCAATGCTATAATGTTCTGGACATTACCGTGTTCAATGTTGTAGTGCTAAAACCATCATCGAGCGCAATGCTGTAGTGCTAAGAACATCATCGAGCGCAATGCTGTAGTACTGTGGACATTACCAAGCTCAATGCTGTATAACTATAGACATTATCGAGCTCAATGCTGTAGTACTATGGACATTATCAAACTCAATGCTGTAGTACTATAGACATTATCGAGCTCAATGCTGTAGTACTATGGGCATTATCGAGCTCAATGCTGCATAACTATGGACATTATCGAGCTCAATGCTGTAGTACTATGGACATTATCAAGCTCAATGCTGTAGTACTATAGACATTATCGAGCTCAATGCTGTAGTACTATGGACATTAGCAAACTCAATGCTGTAGTACTATGGACATTATCAAACTCAATGCTGTAGTATTATGGACATTATCACGCTTAACGCTGTAGTACTATGGACATTATAAAACTCAATGCTGTAGGACTATGGACATTATCAAACTCAATGCTGTAGTACTATGGACATTATCAATCTCAATGCTGTAGTACTATTGACATTATCAAACCCAATGCTGTAGTACTATTGACATTATCAAACTCAATGCTGTAGTATTATGGACATTATCACGCTTAACGCTGTAGTACTATGGACATTATAAAACTCAATGCTGCAGTACTATGGACATTATCAAACTCAATGCTGTAGTACTATGGACATTATCGAGCTCAATGCTGTAACGCTATTGGTATTATCGATCCAAATGTTGTAATGCTATGGACATTATCGAGTTCAATGCTGTAGTGCTAAGAACATTATCGATCCAAATGTTGTAATGCTATGGACATTATCGAGCTCAATGTTGTAGTGCTATGGACATTATCGAGCTCAATGTTGTAGTGCTATGGACATCATCGAGCTCAATGTTGTAGTGCCATGGACATTATCGAGTTCAACGTAGTAGTGTTGTTGACCTTATCGAGTTTAATGATGTAGTGTTATTGACATTATCGAGCTCAATGCTATAATGTTCCGGACATTACCGTGTTCAATGTTGTAGTGCTAAGAATATCATCGACCGCAATGCTGTAGTAATATGGACATTATCAAGCTCAATGCTGCAGTACTATAGACATTATCGAGCTCAATGCTGTAGTACTATGGACATTATCACACTAAATGCTGTAGTATTATGGACATTATCACGCTTAACGCTGTAGTACTATGGACATTATAAAACTCAATGCTGCAGTACTATGGACATTATCAAACTCAATGCTGTAGTACTATGGACATTATCGAGCTCAATGCTGTAACGCTATTGGTATTATCGATCCAAATGTTGTAATGCTATGGACATTATCGAGTTCAATGTTATAGTGCTAAGAACATTATCGAGTTCAATGCTGTAGTGCTAAGAACATTATCGAGAGGAATGCTGTTGTACAATGGACATTATCAAGCTCATGCTGTAATGATATGGACATTATCGAGTTTAATGATGTAATGCTATGGACATTATCGAATTTAATGCTGTAGTGCTATTAACATTATCGAGCTCAAAGCTGTAGTGCTATGGACATCATGGAGCTCAAGGCGTTAGTGCTATTGACATTATCGAGCTCAAGGGTGTAGTGCTATTGACATTATAGAGCTTAATACTGTAGTGTTATTGACCTTATCGAGTTCATTGTTGTAATGATATGGATATTATCGAGCTCAATGCTGTAATGTTATGGACATTATCGATCCCAGTACTGTAGTGCTATGAACATTATCGAGCTCAATGCTGTAGTGCTATGGACATTATCGATCTCAATGCTGTAGTGTTATGGACATTATTGATATTAATGTTGTAGTGTTATGGACATTATCGAACTCAATGCTGTAATGCTATGGAGATTATCGAGATTAATATTGTTGTAATGCTATGGATATTATCGAGCTTAATGCTGTAGTGCTATTGACATTATCGAGCTCGGTGATGTAGTGTTATGGACATTATGGAGCTCAATGGTGTAATGCTATTGACATTATCGAGCTCAATGATGTAGTGATATTGACAGTATCGAGCTCAATGCTGCAATGCTATGGACATTATCGAGTTCAATGTTGTTGTGCTATGGACATTATCGAGCTCAATGGTGTACTGCTATGTATATTTTCGAGTTCAATACTGTAGTGATATTGACATTATCGAGATCAATTCTGTAGTGCTATGGATTTGGATAGCAGCCAACCATTCTAAGCTCTAAAAACTAACTCTTTGCTTCCCAAAGCGATGAGTCGATTCCATTATTATAATTTATTGAAGCTTGTTTTACCTAATACTCCTATCTGACCTGGAATGACATTATTCTCTGCTGCGTGACCCATTAAATGTCTCGCCACAAACTCACATTCATCAAATTGTGCTGGGAAAATGTCGTCTGTTGTTCGGGTATAACTGCAAAGACGTAACTCGTTTTAAAAATCATGATACCTGAGCTTATCTGCATATACTGGAAAACTGATATGAATATTCAATAGAGAGCGTGAGGAGAACTGATATGAATATTCAATAGAGAGTGTGAGGAGAACTGATATCAATATTCAATATAGAGTGTGAGGAGAACTGATATGAACATTCAATAGAGAGTATGAGGAGAACTAATATGAATATTCAATAGAGAGTGTGAGGAGAACTGATATGAATATTCAATGGAGAATGTGAGGAGAACTGATATGAATATTCAATGGAGAATGTGAGGAGAACTGATATGAATATTCAATAGAGAGTGTGAGGAGAACTGATATCAATATTCAATATAGAATGTGAGGAGAACTGATATCAATATTCAATATAGAGTGTGAGGAGAACTAATATGAATATTCAATAGAGAGTATGAGGAGAACTGATATGAATATTCAATGGAGAATGTGAGGAGAACTGATATGAATATTCAATGGAGAATGTGAGGAGAACTGATATGAATATTCAATAGAGAGTCCGAGGAGAATTACTTATGAATCATTGAAAGATACAATGCATTTCAATTGAAATGCGCATAGATTAAACATATTGTTTTAATTCTTTTTTTGTAGTATTGCAGAATTTCTAAGTATGCTTATGTAAATTTGGCTGTCCTGTTTATGCCATATCGTTTTCTTGCTCTCAAACATGCTTTACTTCTGGTTAGGGTTATAGTGTTTAACACCACTTTCAACAATATTTCAGCTACATCGTGGTCGTCAGTTTCATTGGTGGAGGAAATCGGAGAAAACCATCGACCTGCACGTCACTGACAAACTTTATCACATACAGTTTTATCGAGTACACATCGCCATGAGGGTGATTCGAACCCGCAATTTTAATGGTGTTAGGCACTGATCTTTTTATTTGGGTTTCTAGGCATGAATTTGAGCCCAGCGGATGCAGGCTATTCCAAAAAGCGACTTCTTAGATATTTACGTTTTTAATACAAAAGGAGAGTGGATGGGTGAGAATATCTTACTCCCCGGTGGGCAGCTATATCACGGTGGAGAACAATGCTTAATCATCGTATGACAACGGTCCCTCTTATGTATTAGATGAAGATAGTTTAGATGGATATCGAAGTCTATATTTTACTAAATGACACAAATAACAACGCTTGATACGTTGTGGTTTGAACAACAAATGGGGTCATTTCATGTTTTATGGCTTCCCAATCTTTCAAATTTGAGTGGTCCTGATGAAGGTTATTTCAGAAACGCGTCGTGCGCACTACATGTACAATTGATATTTACGGGGTTTTTTTAAATCATTTTATTATTCCGATGACCCCTGGTACAATCTCAATACTCACATGTTGACAACACTTACATGACCTCATCATTTCGGCTGACCGGTGGGTTTTTCCAGGTACGAAGGTTTCCTCCACTAGCAAAAGTGACCACAACGTGCACGATATAAATGAAATATCATCAGAACGGAACTGCCTTTACACACATCTGAGGCGGTTTGAACCGTCATTTCCGACACCGACAACAAACATCAACCACACACAAATACTTTATAAAGCAGGAGTGGAAAAACAAATGGTTACGGATAGAAGTACATTATCTTACGGTACTTAAAGTAGATGAAGGGTTTGAACTATTTCTGATTGATTGTCTTCATTTGTCGTGTAGGGGAAATGGTAATATGACCATCAATAAAGGCAAAATAAATAAGGGATCTTTAACGTTAGGTTTACGGCATGACAGTGGGAAATATTTGCACTTTTGACATAACAGTTACATATACATTACCAGTGAATAATAGGAGCCTTTGTGGTCATGATAGTATTGTAGTTGGATTGATGACTACTTGTGCAATCAGTGCCTATCACCACTAAAGTTGTGAAATTGAATTCCGCTCATGGCGAGGAGCAATTGATACAACATTATGTGATAGTTTGTCAGTGACTTGCGACAGCCCTGTGGTTTCCAATAATCAATACAACTGACCGCCACGATATAGCTATAATATTGTTGAAAGTGACGCTAAATACCATAACCCTAGCCCTACGGTTATAAATGTCAGGATATTGCTTTCGCTAATACTTCATTAAGATTTTGTTTCTTAGAAAATGTACTACAGTCAAACCTGTATTAAGAGGTCACCTTTAGGACAAAGAAAAAGTGGTTTTATAAGACAGGTGACCTCTTAAAAGAGGTTCAATACGGTATTTTCGGGTTAAAACGGTTTTCAAATTGGAGGTACGATTGGCGTATCGTAGCAACCAAACAACAGGCATCTAAACTTCCGGTTTGTCAGCAGATTACGTTTATCATTATTATCATGATATTCAAGTAGATTTATTCCGATGGCAGGTTCCTAATCTAAAGGAATATTTACAGCATAGAGGCATAACATGTCATTTGTATAGAAAACATGAGTTAGTCAAGTTATGTGAACTTGCCCAAGAATTAGATCTAGAGAAAATAACGTCAAAAATGATTACGAACTTTCAGTTTCACAAATAAACAGGAGAACAATAACGGAGAACGGTGTAACACATGTTGTGTGTGAGATCGGACAAGTGCCGATATGGTCGTTGGATTTAAAATTGTTGCCTAATATTGAACAGTGTGATATACTTATATATTTATTAAAAAAGTTTGATTGGAATGATGATCGCCTCAAGCTGTACAAAAAAGACAACGGATATGCTATAGTATGCATACTTCCCACGCTTCCTTCCATCAGATTTACACTGAGGAACACAGCACCAGTCCTTGGAAAGCTTGTGCCTTTCCATTTTTACCGTAAATGACGCGCATGACGTATTTACATTCACGTCAGGCGTTGCTACCCAAAGCGGAAGTAATGATGCCTGCAGTTTACGTCAAATCACGTGATCAATAAACGAAAAAATCGGAGTTTCTGCCGGAATGGAAATGACTAGAAAATATCGTATTCATATGAAATTTTCTATGACAGGACATGAAAAAGTTGACATTTCAATACAGATGACTGCTTAATAGAGGTGACTGCATGGTCAGGTTTGACTGTATAATGAATACCAACCTGAATCCAAATACAACAACCTTTGCCAAGCTGGCAATACGTCTATTTATATTACTGCCTGATCCTAAAACAAAAGAACGTAACTGAAGCTACTAGGCATTGTATCTACAATTATCAACTTGACTTCCCTGAGGGAACCCCTCATAAGGAAACATAATCTAAGTTCTCAGGTGTAAGTTACAGCCCCTCTGTCAGTTACTTCCCTGAGGGAACCCCTCATAAGGAAACATAATCTAAGTTCTCAGGTGTTAGTTACAGCCCCTCTGTCAGTTACTTCCCTGAGGGAACCCCTCATAAGGAAACATAATCTAAGTTCNGTGTTGGTTACAGCCCCTCTGTCAGTTACTTCCCTGAGGGGACTCCTCATAAGGAAACATAATCTAAGTTTTCATGTGTTGGTTACAGCCCCTCTGTCAGTTACTTCCCTGAGGGGACCCCTCATAAGGAAACATAATCTAAGTTCTCATGTGTTGGTTACAGCCCCTCTGTCAGTTACTTCCCTGAGGGGACCCCTCATAAGGAAACATAATCTAAGTTCTCAGGTGTTGGTTACAGCCCCTCTGTCAGAAACGTCGACTGGTTATATGCAATGATCCAAATACACAACACGCCATTTACAAAAACGTATGGAACACGACGAGTGTCACTAGTGAAGCAGGAACTCAAGAAAATATAAGTCACACCATGTTTCAGTGAAGGTCGTATTCCCCAATCTTTAGTTTTCTGTATTATCTTGTTTATCCTTTCGTTTATTTTCTTTTGTATTGCTTTTCCTTCAGTATTTAGTGCATATTTTCTATTTCGTATATTCAACTGGGCTAGGAGTTGTCATTGGTGACCCATTACAAGACAGACAAAATGTTCACCCCAGTCGTTTTATCCATTCCAGTGCAGCCTTGAATATAGGGTTGGTTAAGTGTATGGTGTTTAACACCTCTTTCAACAATATTTCAGCTATATCGTGGAGGTAAGTTTTAATGATGGAGGAAACCAGAGTACTCGGAGAAAACCACCGACCTGTCGCAAGTCACTGACAAACTTTATCGCATAATGTTGTATCGGGTACATCTCCCCATGATCGGGGTTCGAAATCACAATTTTAGTAGGGCAGCGTTGAATAGAGAGTTTAATGTTTTCTACAATGCCTATGAAGAACAGACAATGCAATGGCCAAAAGAACAAGGAAGGAAGAACAAACAAACAACGTTCTACAAAACATAACATGGAATATTAAAGACTTGACAATACAAAACCACAAAACCCAGGGGATGAACTCACGTGAACTCCGAGATGATAAGCAGTTCCTGCTCCACATGTTGTATCCGTCGTGGTACTCTTATAAAATACACCATAGTAAGAAATATCAGTAGTGCTTGGAGTAATATGTGTGCTATTAATTAATTATGTATATCCGATATATGACCATCAATACAGATATGACAAAGATATTATACACTTACATAATAATGGTTATAATATTATAATGTACTGCAAAATATATCTGTAATGTATTATATGTGTAATGTGAAAGTAGAAAACGAAAAATAAATAATATTAAAAAAAAATAATGGTTATACCAACCAAGTCCTCCACATAACCACCCATCATCATGGAACACTAGAACTGCTGGGAGTGGAACAGATACATCTGCTGGTCTATACATGTCTAGGAACATTCCCTCAAACTCGACTATATGATGCTTAAAGTGAAAATAATCTTATTGAGTGGTTATGGTGGTTATAATGTTTTAACGCCACTTTCAACAATTATTTCAGTTATTTCGTGGTGGACAGTTTTATTGGTGGAGGAAACTAGACTACCCGGAGAAAAGCACCGACCTGCCGCAAGTCACTGACAAACTTAATAACATAATGTTGTTTCGAGTACACCTCACTTGAGTGGGACTCCAACTAATCTAATTGAAAACCCATGTTACTCGATCTTTAGTTTTATATGTATGTTTTGTAGATCGTTGTGTGTCCTTTTGTACTTTTTTGGTTGGCCATTGTGTTGCCTGTTCTTCTTCCACATACGGATTCTGATATCTTCAAACTCTTCCTAAAGCATGAAAACATTCAAATCAAAAAGGCAAAATAAAATGGTATTGGGATGGGACTATAGATACAACATTTAATAACCAATTCGTCAGATTTATTTACTACGTCAAAAATTGTTACCTTTGTAATCCATAGGCTTATATATAATGAAACGTTACAAAAACTGGTGTCAGAATTTACTTACAAAGTAATAACACGACTAACACGACGGATGTCATTAGTGGAGCAGGAACTGATTACCCTTCCGGAGCACCTGAGTTCATCCCCGGTTATTAATGGGGTTCGTATTACTCGACCATTAGTTTTCTGTGTGATGTTTTGTAGATCGTTGTTTGTCCTTTTGTACTTTTTCTTTTTGCCATTGTGTTGTATGGTTTTCTTCGACATAGCAACAGTGTGAAGCATGTTTAATATACGATTAGAAACGTTTGCAGATATGAAAGGAATTGGAATGTTTGCTAACTCGAAGGATTATTATTTTGTAAAGCAAAATATTGAAAGAAAAATGATTTCAATGATTATGTGTATGATTATGAGTGAGTGGTTGCGTGATTGTTGCTAGTATATCACGGTGAGAACAAGTTAATTTTCAATGAGATGATGTTGTCCGCTTTGTACTAGACCAACACGCTTAGTTGGATTTTTCTAGTGCTAGCTCACTGAAACAACAATCAATGGATAGACATGTCTCCCCACTTGGACACATTATCCTACTGCCAAGCTAACTAGTCTTTGCTCGTTCTCCTTAATGCTGTGTGCAGTTTTATTTGGTTTAACCCGATCACGTTCTACCGCACTCGAGGCGAGGACTCTAATCATTACACCAACGTCGGATACGGTTGTTTATGAATATAACTTAGTATGTTACGCTTGTTGAAAATAACTATTGGTCAAAAGCGAACCGAGCCTGTATCATACCGTGACGTCAGTTGGTGCTGGGAAGAACCAATTTAAAACACGATATCTGTAAAAAACACATTTCCCCAGCATTTTCTTGGAATCATAGCCAATGTATTCTGTGAGATATGCCTGAAAATATAAACCAAGTTCATAACTGTAAAACCATCATAGTTTTCCAACTCAAGGTATCCGTACTTAAGGGGGTACTATACACTGCAGGGAGATAACTCTTTTTTAAAGTAGTTGAGCGTTTTGATCATATGATGTTCGTATGCAAATTTCAAGCATCTCGGTAATCAAAGCCACAAAGAGAAAAGCTGCTATTTGGCTAGTGAATTCATACCTCTGAGGCTGTTGGTTGGAATTTGTTAATATTTTGATATTTATTACAGTGGATATATTCAAACACACTGCCAAATAAAAGCAGAAAATTAAACGAGCAGATCAAATTTTACCTGAAGTGTATGGCAACACCTTAATGGAAATATCAGGTTCAAATCTGGAGCAGGGGGGTGGAGGAAGTTCAAGAAAGTGGCGGGGTTCAACTAGTTTTATGGGCAACTAAACAATAATCGAGCAGACAAAAATAAATAATAATACTCAAGAGAGTTCCTGAAGCATGCATGTATTCAATCAAGCCAAACGTGACTGATTAACTCTGACCTCGACACGGTTCATTACTCTATTGTTATATATCATGGGGATGTTTTTGGCTTTGCTTCATATTGTGCCTTACACTTCTTTCAACTGATTCTAGAAATTTCTTACCATTAAATAAATACTATAGCATGAAGAGCAATGCTTAATTGTCTAATTAAGGAATATGTTCATTGTTTGAACATGTTATAGGCTATAACCTGGTTTGGGACAGTTTACTATTAATAAACAGCAAAGCGAAGCAGTTTATGAAAAGCGTAACCTGTTCCAAACCAGGTTATACAACTATAATCTGTTCAAAAGTTGAACATATTCCTTATAACTTATTTTTTACATCAAAATGTAATGACCTTCGATTTTATTTACGATTTTTTAATGGGACTATTTGAATTTGTCGTTGGCGAATGAATCTGTTGGTGAAATCACAATACCAGCCCAGGTTATCAAGTATAACCAATGTTGCTCCGGGCAGATCAGCCAAGCAGATTGCAGGATTCACATCAAATTAAATTATTGTCTGATAATTGATATCAATGCAAAGTCCTACTGACCAGATCTCCACAGAAAAATGACCCGAAAGATGAAATTCTGATTTTCCATGGTTCTTCAGCGTTATCTGGAACTTTAATGTACACATATTTTACAATATTCAGTACCACTATGACTGCAGTAAGCCATCGAAGCATTGGAACCTGAAACAGATCAAAATGCGAATCATTTAGGCCGTGATAACTATTTATCTGACTGTCCTTTCGTGGGTTAAATAAATAAATGAATACATTTTATGAAAACATTCATTAGGTGTTTTTTTTTTGCATATTACAGTAAACTGAAAAACAAAAAAATAACACACAGACACAACAGTTCTAAGATCGAATAGAACAACCGTACCTCTAACACAATAATACATTATCACAGCCATTCTTAGCTTGGTACAAACACTTCAATAAAAAGTGACGGGGTTAAGTTTGAGGATACCAAATAGGTAATCAGAAGCCGTAAACAGAAGGGCAGACAATATAATGGTCATAAGACACCAAAGGAGTAATCAGAAGCCGTAAATAGAAGGACAGACAATACAATGGCCAAAAGATACCAAATGAGTAATCAGAAGCCGTAAATCAAAGGACAGACATTACAATGGCCAAACGATACAAAAGGTGTAATCAGAAGCCGTAAATAGAAGGACAGACAATACAATGGCCACAAGATACCAAAGGAATAACCAGAAGCCGTAAATCAAAGGACAGACAATACAATGGCCACAAGATACCAAAGTGATAATCAGAAGCCATAAATCGAAGGACAGACAATACAATGCCCACAAGATACCAAAGTGATAATCAGAAGCCATAAATCGAAGGACAGACAATACAATGGCCACAAGAAGGGACAAAACGACAAACAATGATCCACAAAACATTACACAGAAATCAAAGATTGAGCAATACGAACCCAACTAAAAACCGGGGATTAACTCATGTGCTCCGAAAGCGGCACAGCTGCTGATCCACCAGTGACACCCGTCGTGCTATTGTTAAACCACGTGAACATTATCTGATATGAAAATCGTCCTTGAAACAAGTATGCGTCAATAATACAAATTACATACATAAAACATGAACCTCAACAAATGGGAACCTCATCGGTGGCGTAATGGTTAGCGTTCTCGCCTCGAGTGCGATAGAACATGACGTCGATCCCCGGTCGGGTCAAACCGTAGACTGTACTATTGGCAAATCTTGCTTCTCCGCTACGCATGCAGCATTCAGGAGAAAGAGCAAAGACTGGTTGGCTCGGAATAAGAATAATGTGTCCGAGTGGAGCGACATGTCTATCCGCAGACTGTTGTTTCAATGAGCTAGCACTCTAAAAATCCAACTCAGACCTCATCATCATCTCATTGGAAATTAACTTGTTCTCGCCATAATATAGCTGACAAAAATGCTGAATTGGCGTTAAAAACAATCACTCACCCACTCAACAAATGGGAGTACAACGAACCGAAAATCGTGTTTAATAAGAAATCGTAACGGACATCATAACATGGAACTGAAAACTCGAAGGCATGTAATTTGACAAAAATTACGAACCCTTTTAATACATGTGAAAATATGATGAGAGCTCAGGTGCTCCGAAAGGGTAAGCAGCCCCTAGTTTTATCTAGCTTTATGTTCTCACACCTGATTAATTTGATTCAAAAGCTTAGTTAACTTATCTAGTTTACTATACAGCTACACACATGGGTCATCAATTGATGGTTATTTGACACAATCATATTGGAGGGTATATAGAATAAATGTTAGAGAATACCGAAGGGACAATCAATAAAAGAGAATCCAGATAAACTGTAAATAAACGTTAGAGAATACCGAAGGGACAATCAATAAAAGAGAATCTAGAAAAACTGTAAATAAACGTTAGAGAATATCGAAGGGACAATCAATAAAAGACAATCCAGAGAAACTGTAAATAAACGTTAGAGAATACCGAAGGGACAATCAATAAAAGTTAATCTAGAAAAACAGTAAATAAACGTTAGAGAATACCGAAGGGACAATCAATAAAAGTTAATCTAGAAAAACTGTAAATAAACGTTAGAGAATATCGAAGGGACAATACAAAAAGGACATGAATCCAGAAAAACTGTAAATAAACGTTAGAGAAGACCGAATGGACAATCAATAAAAGACAATCCAGATAAACTGGCAACATAAGGTACACAAGACGAAAAAAAACATTACAAAAACACAACACAATATGTGCTGGACACCATTATACGTAAATAAACACAAATCACACGGAACTCAGTACGTAAAGACACATAATAGGACAACACAAAAAGCTAAAAAGATGAGCACCTATAATGAAAAATCATCTTAATAATCATGATTATCAATACCTCTTTTTATGTGGCAATATATACTTTGTACTATACAATTTAGCGAAAGCACTAAATGTAATGATAGTTTCCCACTTCAATTAATAATTCAAGACATGATTATTTCGTACGTGTGTTTTTGATTAGTTTACTTTAAGTTAAATAGCGATATGACTTATCAATTTCTCAATTGCATTTCCCTTTTCTTAGTGGCTAAGAAATATTTCTAAAAGCCCTCGAGATTTTTGATTTGCAGATCTTAAAAACCAATTCGAGTTTATAATTTCCGAATTGTCAAAGTTGCCAGAGTGTTATATTAGTTTTGCGATTTACTCAAAAATATTTTGTATCAGTCGAGAATAAATTCCCGATCTAAAAAATTTTTTTTAGTATTCCTTACTTTTCGATACGAGATATTTTGCACGAAAATGAACGTTTCCTAACGCAGAAAATTGGTATTTCGCATTTTTGTTAATATTGCGTGCCATGGATATGATTGTGACTGATTGAGTGACTGTTATTTAGCACCAAATGAAAAAAAAATCAGCTATATCATGACAATATAAGATTGTACATGTACATGTAAATGAGAAACAAATAAAAGAATTTTTGATAATAATATTTCTTACTGTGGTATGTTGCCGGTTAATATCTAGTGATAGTAGTTTTAAAGGACAAACACTTGTAGCTTGACCATTTCTGTAATGTCCAAGCCTAAAGGGGTTGTCATATTATATCAAAGTCTTTGATTGACTGATTTTGTCTGTCTATATACTTATGAGTTTTGACTTTCCCTTCGGAAGATTGTTCGGAGTTCGGTAATTTTGTTATTACCCTTATTTATTATATCAAAGTCTTTGATCACTATTATATTCAAGTTATACAGGACGGAATACACATATTTTTCTGAATATTTTGGGTTTTCAAAGTAGGTTGCAAATAAATAAATAAATAAATAAATAAATAAATAAATAAATAAATAAATAAATCATAGGATAGGTGTCATAGCACATAATGTCTTTAACTGTAAACTTTTTATCATTTCGAGATGAACTGAATATTTTATAGTAGATGCTTTAATTAAGAAATAATTCATGGTAGCCCGAATTTATATTATTTTTACCACGGGTAGGCACTTTATGCCAATTATTTTACCCCGAGTGTTAGCGAGGGGTAAAATATAGGCATAAAGTGCCTACTCGTGGTAAAAATAATATAAATTCGGGCTACCATGAATTATTTCGATTTTAATATGTAAAAAATGGTAAAATGTCGTTATAAATTGTCGATGACGTCATAAATTACAATGGGTGTAGGTATATATTAATTTTACCACGGGTTTGGACTCAAAGCGTTTGAAGGACGTCATATTAGAATCAGTAATATACTCTAGCAAATATAGACTATTAGTCATAGAGACTATCACTCACCCAGTAGTCGGTGTTTTGATACTAACATGGGGTTTATTTCATCATTGACATTTACAATTATAAATACAAGAGTAACAATACGGCAGTCACATGTGCAGCAGGAACTGTTTACCTTTCAGAAGCATCTGAGTCCACTTCCGGTTTTAGTGGGGTTCGTGTTGCTCGATCTTTAGTTTTTTGTAATGTTTTGTAGATCGTTGTTTGTCCTCATTCTTTTGGCCACTATGCAGTCTGCCATTCTTTGAGTTACGGCCTCAGACTACCTATTTGTCTTTGGCATCTTCAGACTTCTCTTTTACAGCAGGGCTTTAGTATTATTCCTCATAATGTTATACGTTTCCCTTTTTTTTTCTTTGGGTCATTGTTGTGTCTATCGGATTCCGATTACCTCTTTATACTTTTCTTTATATATGGATAACAGTAAATCAGAAATGCGTACTTTTCTTTCTCCGAATCATTATCCATTGTATAATAAAATATAAAACACCACCTTTTTTCAAAGTTACTTTTATCCTTTGCCAATTCCTTGCATTTTAAAGAAAACATAAACTGCTTTGAACATCATCATAAAATATGTATATAACTGCTCGTTAGCCAGCTGCTATATATATACACACACTATTGATGTTGGAGGAAATTTATATCTAATGATTTAAAAACAACTTCTCTGGAGAGAGATACCAATGGTTATTTATTACTGTTTAATTAGACAGTGACAGTCATGGTATTGCCTGTGTGTGTATTGCGGACATAACATTCATAATAAAACGGACAAATGCGTAGTTTAGAATTAGCAGGAGTTTTCAGATCAATTTGGATATGTGTTTCTTTGATTTTCATATTCTTGAAGAAGGGTGAGTCAATTCTTAAATCTTTCGAATTAAGCAGTATATCAAATATATGGATTGTATTTTATTGTTCATTTTAAACCTCATTTTTAACAATATTTTCGTATTTTGGCAAGAACCCCACTTAAACCGCAGGTAAATTCAGGTGTTTCGGAAGGGTTCAATATTTCTGTTCCACTAGTGAAAGCAACTATGTGTATTGTAATAATATTCAGATTAATTTGCCCCGGATAGCACGAATGCTCTGGTATAACGAAGTAAAATGATCGATCTTTGACTTTGATCATATTACACAAAACACTAAACCAGCAGCTCAAACATAAAGTACTAGGATTTCAAATGGGTAAATCTGAATTTGTATAAAATACATTCCATGTATTCATTGTATCTTAAATTGCATATACAATCAAGCCTGCCCATTTGATCACCTCTATTTAGCAGTCATCTGTATTTAAATGTCATCCTATCATAGAAAATTTCATATGAATTGTACCTCTTTTAAGATGTCACCTGTCTTATAAGACCACTTTTTCTTTGTCCCAAAGGTGACCTCTTAATACAGGTTTAACTGTGTATGTGTGTGTTAGGGTATTGAATTTGATTATGTTTGTACGATTTTCAGCCATGATTTTGGATCTGTTCTGACGATGTGGTATTTTCTATGTTTCATTACATTATTCAATTATACAGATAATACAAAAGGTATTTATAGCGGATTCAAGAGAGTTATCTTCTACTAAATTTAGAAAGCATTTCAAATGAGTTTACATAATAAATGAGATCATAGTCATATGTTGATCTACAATTTCAAATATTTGAAAGATACGATTCCACTGCAAATGATTACTAATACAATTGGCAGCTAAGGATATTTTTAAAGAATAGAATACGTTAATAAATTTCTGTTAATGTACACGAAGCATTGGAATTAAATGGGGAAAACATAAAACACTGTCGGAACAGTTCCAAAATTCAATAGAACAATTGTAGAGAGAGTCAAATTCGATAACCGCATGTCCACTCACTCCCTTTACTGGCACTTCGATAAAAAAAAATGAGGGCTTACATCAGTGTTATAGGGTTATTGTTCGGGTGTTTAACACCACTTACAACAATATATCACTTATTTTGTGGGGGTCAGTTTTATTGGTGGAGGAAACCGGAGTACATTGAGAACACCAACTAGTGCTATAGACTCAAAACTTCCCTCTTAATGACATGATGCGGTAATGCAAGTATTTTCCACATGCGATTAAAAAAGTAAAATTTTAAGTAAATTTCTCTTTCATTTCTAACATTTCACAGATACGGTGGGACGTGATGATTGTATGATCATTTTAATTGATTTACCATGTATATTGTAGGCCTAATCAAGTACATCTATCACTAAGTCTACGTTAATATAACACCTCACATAATGTTAGAACGATTATTGTGACCGAGACGAATTCAATGTTAAAATGATCAAAATAATTATTTTCAAGTTCATAGAATTTGTGTTATTTTGAAGAAACATATCGCCTTTCACATTTTTTGCATATTCCGCTGAAATTGTAGAAACCGGAATTAATGAAAAAAAATGCAATTCCGTTGAAACTTTGTACACCGAAATTAACAATTGTTTTTCGAAAAATTCAAACTATAGTAGCATACATAACTACCATCATCCATCTGACGCCTCATATGATAATCCTTTCAAAGTGTCTTATTATCGACAAGGCGAATATTTACTGTACGGATAATTACAATCTTGACAGATCTCACATAATACGCTGTCAATACGTTCGTGCTGTAATCGTTTCTACATTATCAGAAGCGCTAATTGCTAAAAAGTATTGAAAACTGTTAGATGCTATAATATTAGACAGGAAATAGGAGTGAATGAGTATTTATGTTTGTCTTTAGATGTAGTCTTTAGAATGTCAAATTTACAGCCGTTAGAATTTTGTGTGCACCGATTTTGGCTGTTCTGTTTATGCTCTTTGCTTTTCTTGCTCTCAAAGACCTTCAATATATTTGGTTTTCTACTCTGTTGCCTTTAATCTACCTGGTGACGGTTATTCGAGAAATGTGACCTGTGCCCTTAACTAGATATATAAATTTTCACCACCTATTTTTCAAAGATCTAGGTGTTACAAATAAAAGTTAGAGAGAACCGAACGGGCAATCCAGAATTGACAATCCAGAGACACTGGTACCATTGGGTACACAAGACACGGAACAAAGACAAATAAAACACTACATTACACAGAAAATTAAATAGAGAAGCAACAAAAACCTCACCAAAATCTAAAGATGAGCTCAGGTTCTGGCAAAGGGTAATCATCTCATGGCTCTTATAAGAGACACACCAATTCAAATAGCTAACCTTCATCACAAGTATGTTGTTGTTCTAGCTAGCAAAGCTTTAAACAACATTGTGCTTGTATGAAAGAAAAACATGCATAGAATGCTTTATACAGGAACATTGACACTATATATATTAACAATCCTACATATGCGCCCTCAACGCTGTCAAAAGAGGAAATGACTGACAATCGTTAATCAGTTGTGCGGTTTTTTTTGTATTTCCTACAAAGATGGATACCCCTTCCCTGTCTTGGCTACTAAAATTACATCTGGCATTCATACGGCAATACTGGAAGCAGTATTAGTCAGATGTGAACACTAAACAAATCTGAAATTATATTTGAGTTCATCAAATAATATCTCTCTGTTTTTGCAAAGTATAAAAAACATTCGATTTCGAGAATACCTATATGACGGTTATTCCAGAAAGGCGTCATGCCGACTAAATTTGATACCTACATTTGTATTGACTTATTTAACCTTTATACTACGATCCCTTACATTAAACGTGAAACTCTGTTACATATATTGGTTCAACTTTGTTTTTTTTTTCTTCAGTTTCCTAAAACAAAAAAAAACTCATTACTTTGAGTAATCCGGCCGTTGTCGCGTGTGCACTCAATCTACTAACGCTGGTTTTTAGTCAGCCTGTATTTGTTCATGTTAATAGTTGTTGTCTTTTATCTCTGTTTTTTGGGTTATTGTTTTGACTACTTATTCTCTTACTATGTTGATCTATCATTTTTCGTCACGTTTTGGTATAATCATTTGTTCTATTAATGTATAAACACATGCTGTTCGTCAAGAGAATATCTTCATTAAATTGTTTATATAGTCTGACTAAAATACAAATTTCTACTTTGTTGTGGGGAATCCGTTACAAATGATGTTTACATGTGAAACAAAAGAACAACACTTCACATGTGATATTTATTTGTTTGTATATATAAAGATAATAAACAAATATACATTAATAGCTTAGTATCAAAATAAACAATCTCTCCGAAGCCAAAAAACTGTCTAGACACATGTTTTATTTTTTATGGAACGGGTTGAATTAACTAATATCTTATTCCAGTTAGACACTTACGTGCTCATTAGTTACGAATGTATAACATACTAGTAATGAAAACGTTAGAGAAAACCGAAGGGGCAATCAAGAATGGACAATCCAGAGAAACTAACAACATTGGGCACACAAGGCACAGAACAAATAAACGTTAGAGAAAAACGAAGGAGCAATCAAGAATGAACAATCCAGAGAAACTGGAAACACTGGGCACACAAGACACAGAACAAATAAACGTTAGAGAAAACCGAAGGGGCATTCAAGAATGGACAATCCAGAGAAACTGATAACATTGGGCACACAAGGCACAGTGTGAAGACAAACACAACACAAGCACAACACAATATGTGTTGGACACCACTATGCACCAAACAAACACAAATAACGTAAATAAGACTTGAACCATCCTACAAACGTCTAGAGGTAAAGACGAACCGAACATTGTTTTTTTGCGGCTGAATACAATAACAAAATGAATGAACCCTACCCGGTATCGCATCCACTAAAAAGCGATCTCTTCCTATTTAGCAAAATATGAAAGTAACACCACCAGTCTACCAGTCTTGTAAATGTCAACCGAATTGTATTACTTTCAAGATAAGATCGGCTGGCTGTGTAATCTGTTAACACTTCATATTGTTTTCATTGTCGTATTCGTCGCCTTTAAGTAGATCGACCTTTCTGACACGTGCAGATATGTGCATTTGCTGCATGTACATGCTGTCATGTATTAAAAGCTTATATTCGTGTCATTATTAATCGAAGGATAAATAATCTAATTACAGTTATTTTGTGGAACATTAAAAAAATTATTATTGTTCGTGTATTGTAATAAAAGGGATAGAAATACAACTCTGTCGGAACATTTCCAAAATCCAGTAGAAAAATCCACAGGCACTTGTTTCTATCAATGGGGTATCGACTATCAATGTATAATAAAAGAAGGTAGCCGACTCGGAAATATACCCCTCCGCTTCAAACACAATTTATACCATGTTCTCCGCGATTTCGTACGCTTTCTGCGTGTCTCGCGCTTCTACATATATTATTCTTTCAAAATATGTCAACAAAGTTTATCTCCTTACGGTTCTCTCTCTAAAAATAGCAATCTTACCGGTAAAAAGATCATCTTTTCAAAAGTACCCTCGTCTCAATAGACACAACTTCCGTTTTCTATCATGGTGATAACACAAGAAAACCCGAGAAACACAAATGGACGTATAATCTTTCTCGGTTTTTTTCATTATCACCATGTTATTTTTGAAAATGTGAATTATTTAAAGTAGGAAAGTTCTTCCAAGTTTGAGGGTAAATTATTATCAAGAATATTTTTATGTCAGTGAGACAAGCAAGAATATATTTTTAGACTGGGTTTTATTATTTTCCAGAAAATTAATTCACTATTTTAAGAAAACCGGAAGTTGTGTCTATTGAGACGAGGGTACCTTGGAAAAAATGACATTTTTACTGGTAAGATTGCTATTTTTAGAAAGAGAACTGTAAGGAGATAAACTTTGTTGACATATTTTGAAATAATAATATATGTAGAAGTGATAGACTCGCGGAAAACGTACGAAATCGCGAAGAACATGTCATAAATTGTGTTTGAAGCGGAGGGGGTATATTTCCGAGTCGGCTACCTTCTTTTATTATACATTGGTAGCCGACCCCCCATTGATAGAAACAAGTGCCTGTGGAAAAATCATAGAAAGAGGCCAAGTAAATATCCTTAACACAAATAGATGACCGCTCCCGTTCTTGGCTTGGTACAGGCACTTGCATAAAAAGTGGAGGAGTTAAACTCGTTTTATGTGCCCAAAAATAGCAAGAGATGACAATCACACTACCACTCTAGTAAATGTCAGTCGAAGGCTATTGCTTTCAAGATAAAATCATGTTGTGTTAATTGTCGTTTTGGATGTCTTTTTATAGACCAACATTCACTGTGACTTATGTGCACTGACAGCATGTATTAATAGAACATCTACATGTTATTATTATTCCAAGGATGAAATGTAGTATTGCTGCTTATGCCAAGTAAGCATTTTTCCAGCTATACCATGGCACAAACAAGCTACAATCGATGATTTAGACCATCACGCATAGGTGATTTTTTTAAAGTGCTAGGTCACTGAAACAATAGGACTTCCTCGGGTAGACGTGTCGCGTCACTCGGACACATGCTTCTGATTCCGAGCCAATCGGTCTTTGATCTCTCTCCTTAGTGGAGAAGCAGCAAATAACATGTTCATGGTCTTTGGTATGCACCGACCTGTGATACTAGATATCAATGACTCTTTATTTCATTCTTTACGAAGATTACAATACATCTAAAAAGGAATGAAATAGCTCATTATCTATAACATTTTCAAAAATAATATATGTTTATGCTTCACAAAGGTGTATAAAAACTAGATGTCCCTGGCTTACAAAAAACCCACAACATACAAAAAAAAATACCCATACAAAACAAAACAAACAAACAAACAGACATATTTGCATACATCACTA
>MJUT01009315.1:616893-638583 GCA_002080005.1 Gigantidas platifrons | reverse complement strand
AAAAAAAAAAAAAAAACAACCAAACAAACATACAAACATAAAAATAATTATTTATTTCTGTACCCTATATAAAATAACGACCTCTAAGGGGCCCCAACCTAAGTGCTAAAATAACAATCTATAGCAATAAAATCAATCAGGTATGACTCAGGTAAGAATTTATTGTAGGCCAAGTGAGACAATGAAATTTTCAAATGTAAGCTAGGTGAGACTAAACCATGGTGATGTACACAATTATCCTAATCAAAATTTTGTATTCAATGTTGACATCACTTTTTATATTTACAGATCTGAACAGTGGAGTGTGTTTGAATACTACCGGTCACATTCATCTCGGTAACATCAGTTCTGACGTCACAGATGACATTTCCAACGAAACCACTCATGTGACGTCAGACCAATTATTTCCTGACACGGATGCTGATAATAGTTCACATGGCATCGTGCCTAGTTTACGTTCTGTGTTCAAGAAAACACACTTCAATAATTCAACAAGAAGAAAAAAGATCAAAGCTTTTGTGTCGGAATGTTTTTGCAACAACACCACGGCTAATAACTCATTTTATTATAGTATAATAGTTTCTCCCACAGTGGGTGTCTGTGCATCAAAATGTAACACAAATAGTTATTGCACATTGTTAGAATGTGCACTTAATCATACAGATAATAATTCTACATCGTTATATAATATAACACCATGCTACTCTGATGCAGACGATCAGATATACATCATACTTATAAACGATTATGACTTCAATGATAATACTTCCATCTGTGATAACAGCACTGTGAAAGCATTTAGAAAGATGTACATAAAATTTGTAAATATGTCGGAGGAGGGAAACTGTAATTTGTTTAAGAAATTCAAAGAAAATAATTGTACAACTAAATTAGTATTGGTTTTATACGATTATAATACGTCTTCGTTGGCTAGCGAAAAAGAAGCCAGTTCTGTCATTGAGAAAATGTTAGTGTCTATAGATAGCGAAAATTGCACTCTAAGTCTTGCAACTGCTTGTAATTTATATAACAAAAGTGATGATGTATATTTTATGGCTATTGTCATACCATGCTGTACTGATTACAACAGTTCTTCCAACATTCCAATTTGTGATTCTTGTTTTGAAGACTTTGAATGCGATACGAATGTGAATGTTGAATGTCTTACGAATGTGAATGTTTCTGTCTGTGTCAACCAAACTAGTCTATGCTCAGATGACAATGAAGAGGTATATTTGAAAAGTAAGTATGTTATGCGTGATCTTAGGACATGCTAATAGTAGAAATATCCGAAGTTCTGGCGGAAGTAAAATTTGGACAATATCCATCTCTTAATAAAAGTTCTACAAATGAGAGCCAATGCTCTTATCCATCATTGTAGACGTTAGAGAACACCGAAAGGGCAATAAAGAATGGACAATTGAGAGAAAACTGCAACATTGGCCACACTAGACACACGACAAGAAAATACAAAATACAAAAACACCACACAGAAAACTAAATAGAAGAGCAACACGAACCCCACCAAGATAGGAAGTGAACCCTGGTTCTCGCGAAGGATAAGAAGATCCTGCCTCTTATTAGACACCCATCATGTCACTATGTTACTCATATAGTCAAGACGTGATAAATGATAGAGTAAGTGATTGCTGCTTAGCGCTAAATGAAATGGTTTGTGAGGTGATAATGATGTACGCTTTGTACTAGACCAAAACACTTAGTTGGATTTTTATTGTTCTAACTCAGCGAAGCAACAATCCGTGAGTATACCTCCATGCGGACATATTATCTTGATTCCGAGTCGATCAGTCTTTGCTCTTTCTCCGTAATGATGTGTGATGAGCGGAAATGCCACAAACCAGTGATCGAATCGATTATATACTGCATATGTGAGCACACTCAACTTTACACCATCAATACGGTTAAATATTAGAGTGTATACAAGACTATCAGAAGACACAATACAGAGAAGAGAAAACTGTCAACTTGAAACCCTATTTTGATATAAATAGCCATTTTGTCATATGTACGCAAGTGACAAATACTGTTCAACAAGTATTGATATTTTCCGAAGATGAAATGATTCTTTAAAAACCTCTGAATTAATAGTTTAGTACTCAAAAGACGGTGACGCTGTAAAGAGTCTGAATACAAACTGCTACGTGAGCTCAAAGTTTTTGCATTACATTACATTATCAATGTGTTGAAATTTTATAATGGCAAAATTGAAGTCGTGTTGTTCATCATTTAGTGAAATTGAACAATAATTCATCTTGTTCGTCGAGATTGAGTCCCATGAACATATTTTAATTACATGCCATGTATTAACTACTTAAATGTACATGACAGATCTCTTGTCGTTTTGATTAATTATTAGTTATTTAGAGTGGCATATGTTCGATATTGGAAAAATAATTTAAAAAAAATCTGCAATGGCATTCAGCAGTTCTTCCATTGATATTTAAATTATTTCATTTAATTGTATATCCGTGCAAGGCGAAATGATATTGTTTAATTTCAGTTGCAATCAGACTCATTCAATACTTCAGAATTCGTTGCATTTCTTCACCCCCGTTTTGATTGGGGTTCGTGTTGCTCATTCTTTAATTAATTTTCTGTGTGGTATTTTTCAGACCATTGTTTGTCATTTTGTCTATTTTCCTCTTTGCCATTGAATGATTTGTCCTTTTGTTTCTTCTCAATGTTCTTGATATTGTACTTTCTTAAAATATACATGTAGTATGTGATTGTTCTCTTTTTACATATTATTATATAATATAAATCTGAGAATATATTTTGTAGATATTCTTGGAGAATTTTGTGCAAACAGTTCTGACTGTATTGACACTGAAGATAGTGTCTGTGCATACGGCACGTGCCAGTGTAAAGCAGGGTTTAAAGAAACAAATAACACATGTAAACAACAAACTATTGGTGACAAATGTATAGAGAATTCCGAATGTGGACTACCGTTTACCGCATGCGTAAACGGAACATGTATGTGCAGAGATGAGTATAAAATGCTCGAAAATATCTGTATAGAAAGACGATTGGGAGATATCTGTTCAACAGATAAACATTGCTCTAATATAAAACTTAGTTTTTGCAACGGTACTTGCACCTGCCAATCCAAATACATTCCGAATGGAAATATGACATGTAAATTACGTGACATAGGTGATATCTGTGATAGTTCTGATGATTGTAACGTTGCTGTTGATGACAGTATTTGTATCAATGATCAATGCACATGTAAAATTGGATTCAAGCATATCAATTTAAACGAGTCACTGTGTATTCTCAGAACACTTTTTGATTCCTGTGAGAATAATTACGATTGCAGCGAAGCAGTGGCAAATAGCATTTGTAAAAATGATAGCTGTCAGTGTACATCCGGTTTTGTGCAAACAGACAGCGAAAGTTGTGCTAAGCGTCGCGTAGGCATACATCCATGTATCACAGACTTAGACTGTTCCGACAGTATAAATAGGACATACTGTGACAGCAACAATACATGTTCATGCTATATGGGATACATGAGCGTACACAATGGAACTCTTTGTAAACTAAGAAGACTTTCTGATGTTTGTTCTTCCTATGATGACTGTAATATTGCAATAAAAAATAGCTTTTGTAATCACAGTGAATGTAAATGCATATCTGGTTACCTTGGCGAATTCGGTAACCAGTCATGTCGTAAGAGGCAAATGGGGGACGTATGTTTCACTGATAACGATTGTTTTGATGCTGTTGAAGACAGCTTATGTCAGAATGGTACTTGTAACTGCATTGCTGGATATCTTTCTTCGCTGGAACAAGACCTCTGTACTAAACGTAGGTAAACAAATACATAGATCACAGATTACATTAACATGACTTCTAATTAATATCAACTACTACTATATTAAGCTGAAAACCTCTCAGCACTATTTCAGTCATATCGTGATGGTCAGTTTTATTTGTGGAAGAAACCGGACAAATCAGAGTACTGGGAGAAAACACTGATCCACCACATATCACTGAAAGTGGCGTGAAGAATCAATAAACCTCTAGACACTTTATTGTGATCTGTACAAACTAATGTTGGATTCGTTCTTTATTCCAACACAAATGAAAATGTTAATTTCATAAATATTTAATTAAATGCGCTCGACGCGTTTCTGAAAAAGGGATGATTCTGAGCGTCGCTTTCAGTATTTCATATACGATATGGTTGAAGTCAAATTTTACAACTGCTTGCAAAAGACGGATTGTACATGTATGAAGTAAGAAAATATTTGGACATGAGCGAACATGAGAGATATTCTACCTGAGACTCATGTAACTATAAGAAGCACAAGAAAAAGTAGCTCCGTTGCTGTCTTTTATCTCACGGTTTCCAAGAGAGTAACTAATGAAGAAAAAAACCAAATCTCAATTTCCATATTTGTTTTATCTATTAGCATGCACTTCCTACCGACTAATAAACATTGTTTCAATGACGAAGATGAAACATGCATATGCACTACGGAACGAAATGTTGAAAGTATCATAAAGTAATAACTAATTCTTTTTTCAGGGAAAATAAATGATATTTGTGAAAATGAGAACGACTGTAGCATGGCAGTAACACACAGTATTTGTACTGATGCTATCTGTTCCTGTGTAAAGGGTTACGATGAAATAAATAATGGTACTGAATGTGTAAAACGTATGTATAATTTCTATTATTAGTTCTTTTACCTTTGATTGCAAAATGTTTTATTGTTTTCACTGTGATATTATGACTATGTGTCTCATTTAGAATAATATACTGCACAATAAAATGAACGACTTTTATTTTTAATGCATACAGTTTAATGAGCAAACCCCTGCTTTAAAATATTCTATTCATCCCAGGGTTGCTGACTTGGGACTCCCGATTGTGTACATACTCATTTGCACAGGGAAAAAACAAATAAGCACATTATCATAAACAAATTCTTCCTCTCCTTTTTGAAACATACTCACATGCTTTGGAATATGAACTACATCCATTTGACGATGTATATATTAATTACATATGAAAAAAACCGACAATAAACCATCCCAATAATAATTCTTAATAACAAATAACATTTGATTTTAGTCGTCACATATTCATCGGTACATTTTGGCATGACAATGGTTGAAGTGTAAGCGCACTTTTATTCCGGCGTGTAGAATTTCCAGTTAGAGTTAGGGTTAGGTTTAGGGTTAGGGTTAGGGTTAGCATGGAAAAAATAACCAGGTGCAATAATTCCTCTGGAAATTATACATTAGTGTAACTTGTCCTCTGGAAAGAATACACTGATACAGTAGAACGGTGGTGACTCACACTTCCAATCCAAATGTTATCACAGTAAGTGGAACATATTTGCATGATCGCATCATGTCATTAAGAAGCGAAATTTGCACACATAAAACTTGTTTAACTCCGCTACATTTTGTTGAAGTGTCTGTTCCAGGCCAGGAGGATGGCCGGTCATGTATGCATTTGCTAGGAGTATCGATTTTGCTTCTGATTTTACTATTTTTTAGTTGGAATTTGTAATGGTTCTGACGGCGTGATATGTGGCTTTCATATTGCATGACTGACATAAAATCATTTACATGTAACAAAATTTAACGACTCTTATATTTAAGGTCCAACGTTTATTGGAGAAACATGCTATTTTCCATCACATTGTAAACACATTGATGATAAGGCTGTATGTGGAGAAGATCAATGCATGTGTCCTGCACAACACTTTGTTGCCGACAACAACCTTACCTGTGTTAAATGTAAGTAATGCAGAAACTTCTCTTGTTCCAATTTAATATCATTTATTTCTTGTTGTCTTGCTGTTCTAAGAAATGCTTGAATATATAATCAGAAGCCGGAACATCAATGGTTAAACATTCATATACATGTATATATTATGGTTTATAGAACAAAAGTACTGTATTTTCATTGGACCGCCAGTCAGACTATGTATATGGCTGGACACGTAGGTATAGCTCATGTTATTCAATGATTAAAATATTATTCGCCTGCCAGTTCTAACATTGGCTTTTTTTTGAGGGAACAGTATAAAATCAATGTACATACAGTAGAACATAAAATTAAAGAGAGTTGAATAGAAAACGACGGACCACTACAAGCTTCAACAACAACTGGATATGTTGCAGTGTGCTTAGAAATGACCAGCTTCGTGTTTTCCAAGCATGACACATGAGAGTTGCGAAGACATAGTATGAAGTTATTAAAATTCGCGGATTACATATTTTGTGATTTGTGATTTGTGCAAATCACAAAGATTGTACATTGTATGTTCCTGGATATGTAAATTCGTGGGTCCCCTCATGAGGTCAGTACATATGCTATGTACATGAACATATGTAATGACAAATATTCGTTGAAATATTTCGCTCGTGTTTTGTGGCTATTCATGAAATTCACGAAAATTAGTATGCCATGAATAATAATGATTTCACCGAAATCGGATTAGAATGCATGCAGAGTTACGAACAGATTGCATCCGTGTCACTCCAATGATCAGTGTATTATGCAAAGTTTGGTACATTTGCCACCAATTTAACGTTACCCGAACTGTTAGAATTAAACCAAATAAGATTTATCAATAAGAAAAGTTTGAAGGTACCAAAGGGTAATTATAAATTAATATGATAATACCTAACTTGGGACGAAGTCCAATAATTTTTTTAAACAATATAACGGTGACCAAATCCGGACAGTTTTCGTATCCGCTACCTAACATGGTTCATAACCGGAAGTAGTTTCTGCAGAAACCCCTTGTATTGGTTTTTGGTTCGTCATTTCCGGTGCATGGAAATTTAGACATTAGTGATATGAGGAAAAATTGCTATTTCTACCATAGTTGGGACTTCGTCCCATATAATTCAAGAAAGACAATAAAGTGGCAAAACGAATAAGTAGTAACAATGATCTACAAAGCACAGCAAGTAAAACTAATTATTGTGCAATACGAACATCACAAAAAACCGGTTGTGGACTCATGTGCTCCGGAGGGGTGAGCTGTTCCTGCTTCACTAGTGGCGCCCGTCGTTTTACACTTCCGAAGCCATGATTTGAACAACTTATCCAATAGGAACCCTTCGTTCAGTAGCTTCCTGGTTAACAACAACCCTCTATTAACGAAATCATAAGAAGATCGTTTAATTAATCTGAAACATTGCTTCCAACAATGCTCCGTTTTTCTTGACAGAAGATTGGCACACTTGGCTTTCCCACATTTATCACCTCTTATTATAGAAGTAAAACAATTAGCTATTTTGTCAGTAAAATGTCATTTTTTTATATATATATTTTCGGTCTTGATTTTGTCTCGCTTAATTACGTGTAGCAATAGCAGAATGATTTATATTCTGCATTCTATCAATTAGCAATGACAGTTGCATTATGGGAAAACATATTCGAAGTCAGTTATATGAAGAGAGATAAGTTTGATAATGTTATGTAAATATAGTACCTCTACACACGTGTGCAGTAAACATGATTTGAATAACGAAGTGCATTCTATAACAACTGAGTTAATCAACGTGAATACAATAGACAATGCTCTTAATAATAGTTATCTATACTGCACTGATCAAAGTAATAAAAATCGAGTTTTTAAAATTCAGATAAATCAAGCATAGCTAAGGTTGTACTTCCTAAGGTATAGGTGACCTTGGCCGACTTTGGGTATCCTGTTGAGGCCCTTTGTTTTCCTGCTCCCAAAGACTTTTAAATCATATGCCTTTTAAATATTGTGGCT
The DNA here is from genome assembly GCA_002080005.1 of Gigantidas platifrons. NCBI lineage: Eukaryota > Metazoa > Mollusca > Bivalvia > Mytilida > Modiolidae > Gigantidas > Gigantidas platifrons. The sequence continues at coordinate 630,805 of MJUT01009315.1, read as the reverse complement.
TTGGATGAAGGCTATTCCAGAACGTGTCTTGCGCACTAAATTTGATATCTACGTTTTTATACTTTTTATAGCAAGCGCAGTAAGTTCAGTGTAATTTATTGCCAATTAGGAAATGAGGCTAGTGACGTGTGGGTACATCTATTCAACCATTGATACTAGGCTAATGCTATTAAATCTTTCGAATCTAACGAATAGCAACTTGGACTTTTTATAATAGGCATGCAAATATCTAATTTAGTACGTATAATACGTTTCTGGGATAATACATTCCAAACTGTCTATAAAACACCTATAGATAAAGATGTTGGCATTGATATGTTACATGTAGATTTATTATCACATAGAAATGTTAGAAATCACTTCATTATATATAAACGTTAGGGGCAAGCAATCGAAAATGGGAAATCCAGAGAAACTGGCAATATAAGGTACACAATAAGAAGAAAAACTAAACAAATAGCACAGCACAATATGTGTTGGACACCACTTTGATCAAATAAACACAACTAACGTACATAAGACATACAACTGTATATAGAAATATTTAAAATTATGCACAATTCTAATATGACATCCTTCAAACTCTTTGCGTCCAAACCTGTTGTAAATTGGTATATTAGCTGATCGGCAACGTCATAATTTGTTCTGGCTGTTCAAATACCGTATTTGTCCTATTAGAATAGAAATAATTCATAGGGGCTTGAATATATATGGATTTTACCACGAGTTGACCCTTTATGCCGATATTTTACCCCTCGCTATCGTGGTAATATATTTGGCACAACACAAAAAACATGTATATTCAAGCCCTCATGAATTATTTCTTAATTATATCATCGCTTCGTGTAAGATCACTTTATTATGTCTGTGTGTTCAATCCTACCTATCTAATCTCAATTAGCTCCGAACTTCTGGTAAATCGCTTCATTCGATATCTCAAAGTAACAATTTCGTTCTTGCGAAATGTTTGCAAATGGGTAAATGGGTAAATGGGTAGTGAGAACCCACAATTTGAAGAAGGATAGACAATATAATGGCCAAAAATAAAAGGAAAAACGTACAATACATTAATGGTCAACAAAACACTACAGAGTAAAGTACGAGTCCCTCGTGGTCAGGAATTGGATTTATAATCAGTTTTGCATTCTGTGCATTTCACCACTGAAGTTGTGAGTTCGAAGCCCCCTAAAGAGAGGTGTACTCGATAAAACATTATGTGATAAAGTTTATCAGTGATTTACGACAGATCGGTGGTTTTCTCATGGCATTCCGGTTTCCGCCACCAATAAAACTGACCGCCACGATATAACTGAAATATTGCTGAAAGTGGCGTAAAGCACCAAAACCCGAACCCTCGAATACTCGGATATATCAAGCTGGACCCTATGACGTCGATATAGCAAGGTTTGGGTGTAATTCATTTGAAGTTCTGCTTGTGTTCACAAGCACCTCGACTACATTATTATTTTAATTTAGATACGAATCCAGACCATTATCTTAATGATTGAACTCAAACAATGAATTGTTTATATACACGTATTTCTGTGTTAGGTATACAATATGATTAAAAGAAGGCGTAAAAAACAATTAATACAACGAACATTAAATTACCATATCTTTATAGACAATATAAAAGCTACAGAACGTTTCATGAAATATTTGCTGTATTATTTTAAGCACAACACCGTTTTCAATTATTTAGCAGTGAACAAATATTTACATTTGCCACTAGTGTGTAATGTTTGTTTTCTCTTTCCTTTTTACATTTTCCCAATATATAACATCTTGTGCAAATTTTGACTAATGCGAAGAGATTAGGACGGTGTGGAATGAAAGAGTGAAGTGATTGATTGTGTAAATATCTGTAAAACGCTAAAGCATTTTTTTCTGCTACATAATGCTTGAATCTAGAGTTCAAGGTCCCGGTCAATGTTATTCAAAATAGAATTAGTCTTACTTTCACATAATATCCGCTCTTACCATAAACATCATACCTATCTTTATTGCCCTTCTATCATATAGTCTCGTCATGGGGGTAGTAGAAGACAAACTCGATACTATAATGATAGAATGGTCCCTTGTTGAGAAAGCAAAGGAAATACTCTAATAATATTAATACCGAGGGACAAATATCTAACAAAGGTGTCAAAGCATAGAATTGATATGGCCAGAAACGATTATGTTGGGTGAATGACGTGCACGTAATATTATACACGTGCATTGGAAATCTGGAAGGCATGTGTTGTTATTCAACAATAGATTAGAACGTCAAAAACAAAAATCTATAGCTACCAAAATGAACGTTCAATGATTATATTTCTTGTTTAAAAGTACACCATGGAAGCAGATATTACATATGTATTAAGTGTTGTTTAAACATGGGCAGACATTACATATTTATTCAGTGTTGTTTAAACATAGGCAGACATTACATATTTATTCAGTGTTGTTTAAACATGGGCAGATATTACATATTTATTAAGTGTTGTTTAAACATAGGCAGACATTACATATTTATTCAGTGTTGTTTAAATGTATACCATTGAAGTATACATTACATATTTCTTAAGTGTTATTTAAATGTACACCATGGAAGCATACATTATATATTTATTAAGTGTTTTCTTTATTGGATTTCTAACTACTGTAGATCCGCGGAAGATTGGAGATCGATGTTCTAAACATTTTCAATGTGTTTCTACTGTGAGGAAAAGTGAGTGTGGAACAGGTCAGATCTGTCAGTGTAGGACAAATTATTTCACAGATAATAATGGAACTTTCTGTAGAAGATGTAAGTATAGATTACTCAATACAATGTTTGATTGGTTGATTGGTTTATTGGTTTATTGTGTTTATTGCCACTTTCAACAATATCTCAGTTATTTCGTGGTGGTCACTTTTATTGGTGGAGGCAACCGGAGAAAACCACCGACCTGTCCCAAGTCACTGACAAGCTTCATTACATAATGTTATATCGAGTACATCTCGCCATAAACTGGGTTCGTGGTGAGAGGTACTGATTGCACATGTAGTTGTATATCCAACGACCATGACAGCGTCCTATTCAATATAGGAAACGTTTGAAAATACAAAAAGGGTCTTCATAAGGCGTCAATCGAAAAAAGACTGACAATAATGATCAAAAGAAAAAGGACAAAATAATAAACAATAATCTACAAAATACTACACAGAAAACTAAAGATCGAGCAACACGAGCCTCCCTAAAAACGGGAATGAACTCAGGCAGTCGTCGTTGTGGTATTTGAGTTTACATCTAACTATGCAACCAAAAAATCCATCGCCACTGGAATTTCCCGAACAAGAAAAGTTTGAAGATAACAAAGGGATAATCAGAATCCATACATCGAAGAACAGATAATACAAATTTAAGATTGAAAACATGTTTCCAATGACCGTGGATAACCTATTGATTAATTGCTAACATTAATGTTCTATACTGACCTGACCTGATTCACTTGTTAATCTTTTGTCCATTCATGTCTAAAAAGTCCTGGCAAGAATAATATTTGAATTATTTTCAATTTGAGATCTAATATATTCATGATATTAATTATGTAATTTACCATATAACAACGATTGTGCTATATACAATACACCTATCATGTTCTTCAAGTCTGTTTAATGCATAAGGTAAGCTATAAAATTATGTATCATGATTTGTTGGTTGTCTGTCTAATGTGGTATATAATTTACAATAGATTATGTATGTCTTAAGACATCACCTCAGAATTTGTTTTGTTTTATTCATTCAGATCCTGCACAAATAGGAGATAGATGTCTAACAACTGTTCACTGTAAATTTATAACTAACACCAAATGTTTACAGAATGTATGTACGTGTACGTATAAGTTTGAGCCATCATCAGACAGATGGTTATGTCTTCCACGTAAGTAATTTATATATTACGATGTATGAAGTCACAATACAAACATCTTCGTTAACCTACAGCTGATCACGCTGTGATTTCTTATATTGATTAGATGGGAGTAACTGCAACGTATGGGTTATCTACGTTGCCATAAAACACACGAAGAAATGGAAATTTGATAAAGAATACAACATTGTAATCCATTCGGATAAATCATGTAGTTGGATTATAACGAACTAATGTGACAGTACCTCTGTATATTGGTTATATATGTGTTTCACTGTATTTGTATGCACAGGACACTCCACGTTCAAGCCTCAAACACATTTATCTGATGTTCTCGTGGCAAGTAGAATTTTGATTGGCCAACAAGGTACTTCCAAAACTTCAGTGACAGAAAATTAATAATATGTACATACACGCCGAAATTATGAAGACAGACAAATAAGCTATGTTTTGGGAAAGGCACACTTATTGAAAAAGGATTAAATCGCCAAAAAAAGATGCATAAATAAACAACCACAAAAAGTGCATGGATTTAATAAAGAAAAAGTGGATATATAATTTAGTCAAATTATTGGAAAGACAAACAAACAGCTTTGACGACTTCTGACTGCAGTCAAAATGACTCGTGAACACACCTGGAATGCCTAGTTTGGCTCGATACATATTTCTTTAATATAGATTATGATTAAATAAAGTTTAATCGAAGTCTTCTGACAGTGTGGAATGTTTTCGTTTTTCATTTTATTAATGTACGTAAGCAAATTGATATGCCATTGCTTAGTATTTGTGCCCTTCCTTTTCCCATTTTTCTTGATAACATGCATATTGATGCCTATTTATATAACAGGAGAACGAATGGGTATTCCAAAACCTACAAATATATGGCTAGGGGGACTATGTAATTTTGAAGACGAAACACCATGTCCACAGTGGAACATAACCAACCAGAAATGTTCGCGTGAAGATGGTCGAGTCAACACTAGATGTCGCTGTAAACCCGGATATGCTAATATATACAATCAAGGAGAATGCAACGGTCTGTAAAATTTTGAATATCTCATATATTTTCAAATGTAATGTAAATATGAAATTATGAAACGTAAAACAATTTGAACAAATCAAACATACGTAATATGTCCCGTTTGTCGTAATAACAATCTTGTCCTTTCTACGTTCATTACTACTAACCGGGTGTTTATCAAGAGTAACATTACGGGTACCACTAGTTGAGCAGGAACTATGCCCCTGCCGGAGCACCCGAGTTCACCCCCAGGATGTTCCTGGGTTTGTGTTGCTCAATCTTTTGCTTTCTGTGTATTGTTTTGTAGTTCATTGTTTGTCCTTTTGTGCCTTTTCGTTTGACAGTTGTATTGTCTTTTCTTATTTGATGTACGGCTTCTGATTGTTTCTTTGGTATTTTCAACATTTTTCACTCACATCACAATAATATATATTTGCAATTTGGGTTTATCTAAAAACATTTAGGTGAGTGTATGTGATTTGGTTATTTATATGTGCTTATTGCCACATTTGGTATTTTTCTACGATATCCCTGTTTACTAGACTTATGGGAATATGAAAACGCAGATAATTGTAACAAGTAAGACGTCAAATACATTTGTGCTGGGCATCGGGACGCGAACACACGCAAGTGGTATTAGGCTTGTAATCAGAAGTCAACTATCTAAACCATTCGACCACTGAGACCCTTTATAAATGTATGAAATCAAAATTAATACAACATAAGAAAACATAAATCTACAATATACCCCTGTTTGTGGTAGGGTTCGTGCTGTCCGATCAGTGGTTTTCTGCGTAGTATTTTGTCGGTCGTTGCATTGTCTGTTCTCCGAGTTTCTTAGTACTTATATTTAAACTTTTTCTTAGCTGAACTCGATATTGTCAATATTCTTGACACGGTAAGTAATTTTCATATACAATGTATTTACAGAGGTACAGACTTATTATATACGACTAAATATAACAGAAGAGCTTGGTTGTTACCCAAATGACAAAGACCCCCCACGATGTTATACGTTTACAGAAGCTCAGTATATAAAGCAATATTCAAACAATAATACTGGCAAGTTTAGAGACATGAAGTTGAGGATACAGGTGTTAGGGGTAATATGACATTTAGTATACCCAACTTGATATAGCCTAATTATTAGCAATTATTTTTTGGTTCAAGGTTTATCATTGTTTCACTATTAATCTTTCGATGGCCTTAGGTTCTATTTTAGGGGTAAAATTGCATTCGTTAACTGTTTATTGTCTAATTATTGGTAATTATATTTTGATTCAAATTATATCATTGTTTTCCAATTATGTCTGCCAATGGTCTTGTGTTTTATCTAATAGTTAAATGATGGTTAAGGCGTTTGGCTCTCTTTTATTGAACTTATATTTAAAAAGACAGTAATTACGTAGATATCAAAATTACTGCGCGCGACGCTTTAAATATACGACAACTTCTATGTCACGCAGAATCAATATATTATGCACAAAGTTCAAGACTAGGACTCGGTGTTCCCAGTCATGTGTGAGTGTTTGCATCTTATTCACATGTGGAAAACACTGCATCATTTTACTAAAATGGGATGTTTGGGACATCATCGCCAATTTAACCTCACCACTTTATTGAAGTCCAGCCAGGAAAGTAAGCGTTCATGCATGCATGTTTAGGGCCAGTAAGGGTTTTAGATAGAAACTAAAGAAGTAGTGGTTTATAGTTAGCATAGAGAATAGCACAAGGAAAAATCCGACAAAATAGATTATGACTCCCTCCGTCCCCGACCTTTCTAAAAATACATTTCTTTAATCAATTACCCAATTCAGCATTAACTAGTTTAATCCCGCCACTTTTTATTGAAGTACCTATGCCAATCCAAGAAAATGAGCGGTCATGTATTTGTGTGTTATATCGATTTTTCCTTTTTTTACCTTATTTTCTCTAATAGATGGTGAAACTGTTCTGAGTGGGTTGCATTTTTTTGTTTGTCAATTTATTACTAACTTTAGGTTTTAACATATTTACTTTAGCTCTATAATGCATTCAACAACACCAGTCTTTGGTCACGGTTCATAGCTTCAGAGGTAGTCAATATGACAGCGATACCACATGGCCTACAGGCCAGTGCTCTGTTACATATCACCGAGGATTATTATGATGTGATGAATGCCACGGTATTTAGAGACATGTTATTGGACTACTTAAAGAGGTAGGAATTTTAAGTGAACTGGGGCTCCTTAATCCTCCTTAAAGGGAAATAACTCCTTGCAAGACGTATCATTTTAAAATCAAAGTCAGAAATGTGCAAATATACTTGAATTAAGATAATACATGGGAATTGTCGACTGTATATATAACTACTATTGGTAGAATCCGAAACAATTATTTTGTAAGCTATTAAATTCAGAAAACAAAATAACAACGAAATTTAGATGCAAGGAAGATGACGACTATTAAACGGTTTTATCTCGCCATATGTTGTGCCTGTCCCAAGCCCGAACCTGGATTTCCAAGTATATTTGTCGTAATCAACTTTCATTAATATCAATAATTATTGAATTTGTAGGCATAATGGGATTCTTGGAGAAAGTTACCTAAAGATAGGACAACCATACAAAGATAATATTTACACAGATGGTAAGTTTGATATCTCCTCAAGATAAGAAGAGTTTGAAGATACCAACGGGGTAATCGAAGAGGAACAGACAACATAATGGCCAAAAGGAAAAATACAAACAACGATCTACAAGATATACATATAATACTAAAAATCGAGTAACACGAGCCCCACTAAAAATCGGGGTGAGCTCATGTGCTCCGGAAGGGTAGGCAGATAAATAATGGCTAACGTTTTGAAAAGGACAAAGGTAATCCGTGAAATGTATATTGTTAGTTTCTATGACAAGTTTGTATATACCAGAGGAGTAATCAGAAGCCGCAAATAAATGTAATAGGAAACAGAAGGGGCAATCAAAGTGGATAGTAGAGAGACACTGGTACAATGGGCACACGAGACAAAACCAGGCGTGAACCCAGGTGCTTGCTAAGGGCTAGCAGTTCCTGCCTCTTGCAAGACACACGCCATATTACTCATATAGTCAATACGTGCTGGACACTACTATACTCAAACAAATACAAATAACATAAATAGGACATGAGCAAGGACAGACAATGCAATGACCAAACGAAAAAGGACCAAAGGACAAACAATGATCTACAAAACATTAAAGACAAAACTATGGATTGAGCAATACCAACCCCACTAAAATCAAGGTGTGTATCCAGGGGTTTTGGAAGTGTTAGCAGGTTCATTCTCCACTAGTGAAACCGGTCATGTTTAATATTTCTTTAATACATGTACTAGACATATTTCACCATATTAGTATACAAGTTTGTAGTTTATTCTATATTGTAGATTTTGACGAATGTTTAGACTGGAATGGACAAGCAAGCGATTGTTCTCCTCGTGCATGGTGCATAAATACCTATGGTAGCTACATGTGTTCCTGTCGTTATGAGTATCACGATTTGTCTTTTGATACTTCCAGCAGACCTGGCCGAATATGTAAACGTACGTGATTTAAGATCAAATATATTTTCTTTTGAACTGTTTACATGGCATTTTGCTCTGAATTCATTAATATTCATGGTATATCAATTTGTATGGTTGTCGTGGATAGCATCTAAGCATGAATTTAACGAATATTTGTCACCAAATTTATATGCATTGATGTCAGCAGGGTCAACGAATGTACATATTCACGAAAATATAAACTATAAATTATAAGCTAGTAAGAACAATTTGATGAAATCAAAGAAGCGTAAGAAGAACAAAAGAAAAAATACAAAATGGCAAACTATGATTCACAAAACACTTAGTACATAGAAAGCTAAAGTGTGCGCAAAACGAACCCCAGGATGAAAAAACGGGTATTAACTCAAATAGTGTTGAAATGTAAGCAGTAAGGAACATTAAACCGTAGTTATTTCATTTATAGACATGTTCTAGTCTTATTTCATACATTAAGAATTTACTCTACTTATTTAACATTATGAAAAGAAAATTTAACAGTGTTAGTCAACAATTCCACCAATATCAGCAACCATCTCTAGCCTTAACTCCCCCAACACGAAAAGGGGGATCACGACATATGATGTTAGAAATCCGGGTACTGGTTTGGAATAGGCACACATTTGTGGCGGGGTGACACTGGTTGATGACATCTCAACTCTCCCCTCTAGATAATCGAGTCTACCTTTTCAAATATGAATGTCTTACTAGGTACACATTTATATTGAAGTATATTTTTCATTTTATATTTGCAGCTGAAGTAGCGAAAATTGTATATAGTAATGAGTAAGTATTATTTCTATTATTTTGATGAAACGTGATAGTTTTTGAAGTAAATAGATTTAATATATTTTGATGTAAACGTAAATACATTTTTTTTTATCTTATTTGGTGTGTATGACACATTTCTGGAATAAGATTCACCGAGTGCGCTCTGTGTAAAGACTTGAAAATCAAACAATTAAGTAGGCCAAAAGGTCTAAACAGGCTAGCCAAATTATGAGTTATTATGAAGAAAAGTTTAAACAGTGATGGTATATCACTTCCACCAATATCAACAAAAGTTGTATATGCCCTAGAAATATTTATTTTAGCCTTGATAAATTAATTATTTGTGAATATTCTTAAATATATTTGCTGTAGTTAAGTTTTGTTGTTATCACCCCACCATACTGATAATTTTTCATTACTCTATTATTCAAAATCACCAAGTCCGTTACACCAGGACACTAACGATTGAAAACGTGTGGCTAGATTACTCAATGTAGCTTTATATATATATGGTAAAGTTTGTCATAAACAGACGTCTCGTTCATTTTGTCTTGACCACTGGCCTAGTATCACTGATGATTCGCGCCCCCATACCCACCTTAAATATGGAGTTTTCCAGATACCTCTGCGCGGTCGGATATTTCAAGGATCCTTGATAATTGTCAATTTTCCAATCTTTCATCACACATTATGTATGGTAGTCATGGCATAGCTGTCAATAGCTAAAGGTGAATATAAACTCACACATTATGTATGGTAGTCACGGCGTAGCTGTCAATAATAGCTAAAGATGAATATAAACTCACACATTATGTATGGTAGTCACGGCATATAGCTGTCAATAGCTAAAGGTGCATATAAACTCACACATTATGTATGGTAGTCACGGCATAGCTGTCAATAGCTAAAGGTGAATATAAACTCACACATTATGTATGGTAGTCACGGTATAGCTGTCAATAGCTAAAGGTGAATATAAACTCACACATTATGTATGGTAGTCACGGCATAGCTGTCAATAGCTAAAGGTGAAAATAAACTCACACATTATGTATGGTAGTCACGGTATAGCTGTCAATAGCTAAAGGTGAATATAAACTCACACATTATGTATGGTAGTCACGGTATAGCTGTCAATAGCTAAAGGTGAATATAAACTCACATATCGATGGGTTAATGGCACAACCAAGTAACTGGAAAATTGAGATTTTTCACGAGATAGATTTTTTATTCCATAGAATTTATGGAAGCAATTATTTGGTTTATTATAAAATAAAGATTTGCCAGCATCGCGCTGAAACCTTAAAAACAGAAATAGTCAGATAAATAATGTATTGCATCATAAACATTACAATTGGTTTTGACATTTCAAAATCAAATTTATTAATTGAAAATAATTTTGCCAAAACAACGTAACTGACAATACTTTGTTGTTGCATTCACATAATAGATTGAAAAAATTATCTTAAATGTGCATCAGGAATGTTACTAACAACAAGTCTTTGTGGCTTTCGTAAAAAAAATGTTTTAAAAAAATATCTTTATTGTGCAAAAACCAATTAGCAGAAGATAATTGATTTTTGCATTTAGCAAATCAAATTTATTTTTAGATAACATTTTAGACACAACATCATATCTCGAAATATCATCTTTTGGCATTTCAAAAGAATTCATGATTTATACCAATAATAATGCCATGAAATGTTAAGAAGAGATCATTCATTTTGGCACCTGAAATAAACATTAGTTTTTAATGTTTCTTTTACACCAAAATGTTGTAGGCGATGAATAACTGATTTTCCTACAAAAAATAATAACTTGTTGGCATTAACTTTTTACTTATGTAGAATATGTTTTTCATTTTAAATATGGCAATTATCTTAAAAGTCTAAAACATCCCTTTTTTAATTCTATTTAATCTAATTTTAATTAACAAAAGTAACTATTGAAATGTCTAAAATGTCTATCAGAAATTTGAGGGAATTTACTACTTGTCAGAATCTTGTTCATTCTCCTCTGCATTGGGAGAGTGTCGTTGACCTTTGCATTTGCTGGTAGTTCCTTATAGAAATCGTGATATTCCACAGGAATGACACGGGATTTGCAAAGACACAGCAGTTTTTTTTTCTTTGCCAAAGATATTGCTTGTTTTGCTTTATATTTTCTTTGTAATTTGATGGTCTCTCTACTCCAATTAGAAAGGGTCAGAGTTAAAATATCAGCTGCACAGTTTGTCTATTTTCCATTACATTTCAATTCTTCCACTTCGGTACGAAAATGTATCCAGATAATATCTTCTTCAAATGATTCGTTTGTATCAGTATTTGAAAAGAAGGTAATATATTCATGGGCATGATCTATATCTTCACATAAAGTCTGTCTCAGGTCATTCTCATTTCGAACGTTTGGAACATGCAACAGAGCAGCCTTAAAACAGTTTCCGTCTGCTGCTGCCTCTTTCCGAACAAGACCCTTTGTAGCAAGTAAGCGGTCTAGTTTTTCTTCACTACTGTTGCGCTCACGTTCGAAGTATTCTGCCTGTTGTTCACTAACTTCTATCACAGATTGCATAAAATGATGTTCATTTACAGCATTCATACGAAAAAAAGGTGTTGTGTCAATTGTCTCTTTTGAACAGTTTGATATTTGTTGTAAAGGTTGCATCATCCTAGCAACATGTTCCAGAGGGACAGAGTCCTTTTTGTTGATCTTTTACGGTAGTTTTGTTCCTTTTAATTGTATTGTCGTTTTTCCTCTTCTTAATTGTTTCATTATTTACACACTTTTCCTTCAATCTCTGTCCCACTTTAACTTTTCTTTTTATTTTAATTGACTGCTTTTGAAGTCTGTTTGACAGGTTCTATTTTTCATCTTCAGTGTCTATAACGGTTTTTCCTGCTTCGGGTAAGTCAGCGGAAAGATTTGAGTCAGACGAATTATTGGTTAGTTTGTACGACTCTTCACTGTCAATAACGGACTCCACATCATCGTCACAATCGGCACTGGAACTTGTTTTCTTATATATATGAATGGAAAGTGGAATAATTTCACCACTACTATCATTTGCTAGCTGAGCTTCTTTATTAATTACACCAGCTTCTTAATTTTCAGTTACAAGTCTGGGTTTCTTCGGTGTATTGTCCTCATATTCTAGATCTTGTTGGTAACCAGTGTCTTGTCGTGTCGGTGTATTGTGTTCATGTTCTAGATCTCATTGATCACCAGTGTCTTGTTGATTTGGTATATTGTGTTCATGTTCTAGATCTTGTTGATCACCAGTGTCTTGTTGATTTGGTATATTGTGCTCATGTTCTAGATCTTGTTGATCACCAGTGTCTCGTTGATTTGGTGTATTGTGCTCATGTTCTAGATCTTATTGATCACCAGTGTCCTGTCGTGTCGGTGTATTGTGCTCATGTTCTAGATCTTGTTGATCACCAGTGTCTTGTTGATTTGGTGTATTGTGCTCATATTCTAGATCTTGTTGATCACCAGTGTCTTGTCGTGTCGGTGTATTGTGCTCATGGTCTAGATCTTGTTGATCGCCAGTATCTTGTCGTGTCGGTGTATTGTGCTCATGGTCTAGATCTTGTTGATCACCAGTGTCTTGTTGATTTGGTGTATTGCGCTCATGTTCTAGATCTTGTTGATCACCAGTGTCTTGTTGATTTGGTATATTGTGCTCATGTTCTAGATCTTGTTGATCACCAGTGTCTTGTTGATTTGGTGTATTCTCCTCATATTCTAGATCTTGTTGATCACCAGTGTCTTGTTGATTTAGTGTATTGTGCTCATGTTCTAGGTCTTGTTGATCACCAGTGTCTTGTCATGTCGGTGTATTGTGCTCATGTTCTAGATCTTGTTGATCACCAGTGTCTTTTCGTGTCGGTGTAATGTGCTCATGTTCTAGATCTTGTTGATCACCAGTGTCTTGTCATGTCGGTGTATTGTGCTGATGTTCTAGATCTTGTTGATCACCAGTGTCTTTTCGTGTCGGTGTAATGTGCTCATGTTCTAGATCTTGTTGATCACCAGTGTCTTGTTGATTTGGTGTATTGTGCTCATGTTCTAGATCTTGTTGATCACCAGTGTCTTTTCTGTTTTGTGTATTTTCACTTTGTGCTAGATTCTGTTAATTCTCTGTATGTTGTACAGAAGAGGATTGATTCTCATTTGGTATAATAATATGTGTATTGTTTCCGGTTACATTAGTCAATTGTTGATTTGGATCACTTATGGGGGTAGTTATCTGGTCACCTATAGTGTTGACCCACTCATCATCAGATGACCACTCTGGACATTCCATTCTGAAATACAATATTTCAGATTATAAATTGTTAAATATATATAGGTTTGATATTGAAAGGCAACTTTTAGCAACTATGAATTTTAAAATCTATCAACCCTTTATATAAAAACTTAACATGCATTCAAGCAAAGTTAGCATCCATAACAAATTAGTATTGATCCCTTTTACACCTTGATAATCATTCATATATAATCATTAATTAAAGAAGAAATTGATTTTTAGACATCAGGCTTAATCATTATTCCTTTTGTTTTACAGACACACAAAAAATCAATATCAAAATGATTTAAATGTAATAAAACAGCTGAAATATTGAACTTATCTGATTTTATTTAATGCTCACCAAAAAAAAA
>MJUT01009315.1:588656-616883 GCA_002080005.1 Gigantidas platifrons | reverse complement strand
AAAAAAAAAAAAAAAAAAAAAAAAAAAGCCCGTGCCCATGCAATATATTTTTCCTGGAAATTTAACATAATCAGGTTAATTATCATTCCAAGAAAACAATTTTGATATTTCATGTGGTAAGTAGCATAACAAGTAAATAATTTTGGAAACACAAATAGTTTTAACTGTAGTATTAAATTGAAGCATCCCATGATAATATATTGCAATTAATCCCCTACCTCCTCATCAAAACAACATTTGAAAAACCAGACATAAAGATTCTGCATAAATTAATAGGAATAATTAAGGTATCATTAAACAATTACCTTTCAATAAATCAAATTCAGCCACGTATATTCTTCTTTTTGGGAGTCAATAGCTGTAAACTTCCAATTCTGAAAAAATAAAAATTGAAATAAGTTTCAAAGAAAAAAAGAACCATAATGATATTATTTTCAAAAATAATTACAGCATATATAAACTTCATAGTCAGTTATCTATGGTGCAATAAGTTTCTGTCTTGTAACAAAAATACACTAATTGAAATAATTAGCAATTCATCTAATTTTCTCTACATATACAATAAGCCAGTTAAATAGAAATACATATTAACACAGCAATAATCTCATATATACTTAAATGATACAATAAAATTAGTACAAAAAATAATACATGCTTAATTTGAAGTTAATTCATTCTTTAACAATATTCACAATGCAAAGTTTAACTTTTATTCTGTCCAACACGTGTTCATCATGAAAAGGAAAACAAAACACACAGTTCTGGTATGCATTTTTATTTACACAAGTCTTTATGACTCAACAGCTTATCAAGATTTACTGGCTTTTTGACACTACATGTTATGATAATATTTAACAGTTGTAACCACTTATCTGCAGATACAGTGGTTGTGGCATTTTAATAATGAGTTATTAGATTATTTACGCTAATGCAACAAACAGTTATCCTCACTTACCATGTTTTGGCATAACAATATTACAATTATAATTTGGATTTTGTTTTGCAGATAAAGTTATCTCAAGATGCATTGTTATGGCATACCTTATTTTAATAAAGAATTTGTTGTCATTATGAATCAATAAATTATCTATTGATAAGTTATTGATGCATGTAAAAACTATATATGAAGTAGATACTTGATTGATGTTTTAGATACTTGATTGATGTTTTAGTAAATAAAAATACTTCCATTGTTCCTATTGCTCTATAAACTAGAGGGATTAAAGGTTAGGGTATTACAAACACTACGGACACATAATCTGATTTTTCAAAAAAATCTAGTTACTTGGTTGTGGCATTAACCCATCGATATTATGTATGGTAGTCACGGCATAGCTGTCAATAGTTAAAAGTGAATATCAACTCACATATTATGTATGGTAGTCACGGCATAGCTGTCAATAGTTAAAAGTGAATATAAACTCACATATTATGTATGGTAGTCACGGCATAACTGTCAATAGCTAAAGATGAATATAAACTCACATATTATGTATGGTAGTCACGGCATAGGTGTCAATAGCTAAAGGTGAATATAAACTCACACATTATGTATGGTAGTCACGGCATAGCTGTTAATAGCTAACGGTGAATATAAACTCACATATTATGTATGGTAGTCACGGCATAGCTGTCAATAGTTAAAGGTGAATATAAACTAACATATTATGTATGGTAGTCACGGCATAGCTGTCAATAGCTAAAGGTGAATATAAACTCACACATTATGCATGGTAGTCACGGCATAGCTGTCAATACCTAAAGGTGAATATAAACTCACATACTATGTATGGTAGTCACGGCATAGCTGTCAATAGCTAAAGGTGAATATAAACTCACATATTATGTATGGTAGTCACGGCATAGCTGTCCATATCTAAAGGTGAATATCAACTCACATATTATGTATGGTAGTCACGGCATAGCTGTCAATAGCTAAAGGTGAATATAAACTCACACATTATGTATGGTAGTCACGGCATAGCTGTCAATAGCTAAAGGTGAATATAAACTCACATGTTATGCATGGTAGTCACGGCATAGCTGTCAATAGCTAAAGGTGAATATAAACTCACACATTATGTATGGTAGTCACGGTATAGCTGTCAATAGCTAAAGGTGAATATAAACTCACACATTATGTATGGTAGTCACGGCATAGCTGTCAATAGATAAAGGTGAATATAAACTCACACATTATGTATGGTAGTCACGGCATAGCTGTCAATAGCTAAAGGTGAATATAAACTCACATATTATGCATGGTAGTCACGGCATAGCTGTCAATATCTAAAGGTGAATATAAACTCACATATTATGTATGGTAGTCACGGTATAGCTGTCAATAACTAAGGGTGAACATAAACTCACACATTATGTATGGTAGTCACGGTATAGCTGTCAATAGCTAAAGGTGAATATAAACTCACATATTATATATGGTAGTCACGGCATAGCTGTCAATAGCTACATGTAAAGGTGAATATAAACTCACATATTATGTATGGTAGTCACGGCATAGCTGTCAATAGCTAAAGGTGAATATAAACTCTCATATTATGTATGGTAGTCACGGCATAGCTGTTAATAGCTAAAGGTGAATATAAACTCACATATTATGTATGGTAGTCACGGCATAGTTGTCAATAGCTAAAGGTGAATATAAACTCACATATTATGTATGGTAGTCACGGCATAGCTGTCAATAGCTAAAGGTGAATATAAACTCTCATATTATGTATGGTAGTCACGGTATAGCTGTCAATAGCTAAAGGTGAATATAAACTCACACATTATGTATGGTAGTCACGGCATAGCTGTCAATAGTTAAAGGTGAATATAAACTCACACATTATGTATGGTTAAGTCACGGCATAGCTGTCAATAGCTAAAAGTGAATATACTCAACTCGCTCACACGAAGTACCTGCATTATAAAGTCACCCTGGTTTTAAGTTGGATTCTTGTTACCCGATCTTTAGTAATCTGCTGTATATTGTAGAGCATTACTTGTCCATTTGTACTTTTTCTGTTGGCAATAGTACTCTTTCAATTTACAACCCTTTAGTATTGCATCAACATTTCAGCAGTATCGTAGGCTTTCAGTTCTATTACTGCTGGTGGAGGAAATCAAAGTGATTAGAGTTAAACATATACCTGTCATGAGTGCGAATCACACTCTATATTCTTTCTCGACGGGCATATTTCGTAAATAACCATGTTAAAAAGAGTTTGAAGATACCAAATGGGTAATCAGAATTCGTATATAACACAATATATTTGTTCCAAACACCTCATATTATTAAAATACCAGAACATTTTTATAAATTGTATTCGTAGGTGTTCAGATGGCAAATGTGAGACTAACTGGACATGTAAGTTTTAGCTGATTTTAAATCTTTAAGTAGGTCTTGTTGAAGTAGCTATGGAATAGAACAATACATTTTATCTTCGGTGTGAACAGTATTTCAGTATTTCAGCTTTATGCATGATAAGAACAAGCTTAACAAACAATGAATCAATACAAATGTGCAATTTGCATAAATCTATATAGGCTAAAATTCTGATTGTCACAAGAAAGGGGGATATAATAGATAAGTTCAGCAAATGTTTGCCTTGCAACTGGTCACCAACGACTTCTCTTAGCAAACTGTTGGTAATTGGGACCTACTGTACGATGTATGAATCATATAAGCAGTCTAAAATTTTCCAGACACAGGACATTTATTTACGTACCGTCTAGAGGTCGAGTTATGTGTTCGATTCACATCGCATAATTTGCAGCCGTTCCCATTTGCAAGAGGCTGCACCCAGCATCGGTGAAACTATGTGATATTTTTACAATAAACGTTAGAGAATACCGAATGGACAATCACAAATGGACAATCCGTAGAAAATGGCAAAATAGGGTACACGAGACGAAGAAAATCAAAACAAAGACACAGCACAATATATGTTGGACACCACTATACTCAAAGAAACACAAATAAAGTTATTAATACACAAGCCCTCCTACAAACAACTGGGGGTAAATACGAACCGAACATCGTTTTTATGCGAAAATCGCGACATCACAACACAGAACTCAGAACATACACCGGGACTACCCTTGAGAGATCAAACCTCCACCCTTGTCCAAATATGAAGCCACCTATGGATTTTAGTTTAAGTAAACCTTACTCTTGAGACGGTGCTTGTAATAATTCATAGATATATACTACAATGGTTGCTGGTCAAACTTAGTAGTTCTTAATAATGTATGTACACTGTAATATCACACCTCACAATAAATAGAGAATGGAATAATTTTCAACAAGGCTTTAAAACCACATGATGTAGACTTGGCTGTGCTTAACTCGTATTATTCTGGGTTGAGGGAGAGCATATATGTAGAAAATCACAAACCAACATTAAGCTTTTTTGTAGATCGGCGTTTGTCCTTTTATCCTTTTTCTTTTGGCCATTGTATTGCCGGTCCTTTGAAAAACCAACTTCTGTGCATAACGTCTATAACTCTGTGTACAGCGTCTACAACTTCTGTGTACAGCGTCTACAACTCTGTGTACAGCGTATACAACTTCTGTGCACAACGTCTACAATTCTGTGTGTATACAAGACGAGCTTGAAGATACCAAAGGGGCAATCAGAAACCGTATATCGAAGAAAAGACAACACAATGGCCAAAAGAAAAAGTACAAAAGGACAAACAACGATCGACAAAACATACATATAAAACTAAAGATCGAGTAACGTGAACCCCACTAAAAACCGGGGGTGAACTCATGTGCTCCGGAAGGGTCAGCAGTTCCTGCTCCACTAGTGGCACCCGTCGTGTTAATCTAGTTACAAACCCGGTAATAAGTCGTAAATGAGGAAAGGACCGGGAAGTGTTTACGACAAGTGGAAAATGAGATAGATACTTTCATACCAAATATACGAGTCTTCTACATATTTTCATTTATTGGGATGAAAATAATCATGTTCTGTGTGTAACCATAAATTGTTTTACTTGTATTTTCTAGGGATGGGATTGTCACTCAGCTTTCTTTTAATAATGTTGATTGGATTTTTGGTATATGAAATATATTCTAAGAAAAACGAAATTTTGAAATCGTACGTAGCTTCCATATATATTTAAATTATATAACTTTTTATGTATTGAAAGCAAAGTAAATTCATAATTATGAATTGACTGCTGGCTGATTATTGTCTTACCTCCAGCGAGCAGTATATCAGATAGAAATAGAAATAAGTTTATTAACCAAATCAGGGCCCAGGAGGGCATATACAATTAACAATTATGATTGATACACAACGACAATACATCAAACTAAATATTCACAGTGATGTATCAATAATTGTGGTGCAGGCACACTCGGGCAGGAAAAGAGATATATGCACATATACATTGTATACACATACAAACACACACATACATACATACGCATACATGCAAAAATATACATATGCCTATGCATACACATACACATACATACATACATATATAAATAGAATATCAAGCCAATGAGAAAAGGGGTGGAGGAAGAGAACATACATGTACATGTATCAGGTAAACCATCACCAGCCCGCACGAGATACCAAGAGACGGTGCTAAAAGGAATACAATCCTACTTGTGTCTAGTGTAGACTGGCCATGTTGGTACAGGAGAAAAATTACAGAATAACTATGAACACGATGAAAAGTGAACAAAAACATCTCGGCGGANNNGGGGGGGGGGGGGCAGAACAGACATGTGTATTGGGTGATTCATCGCTAATCCGCAAGAGTCGATGCTAAAAGGAATAAAATCCTACTTGTGTCTAGTGCAGACTGGCCATGTTGATACAGAAGAATTTTCATGTGGAAGGAAAGGGTAGAGAGACACACGCATGTAATATTGTTGGGAACATGGAAAGGGATCAGAGCTTTTTGAAAACCAGCAGTGAGCAGCAAGGGATGATGCCAAAAGGAATATTTTCTTTCTCATGCTCATGCTCAATGCAAGTCATCCAGTTTGCAGATCCCTTATTCCATTTAATCAAATATTTATTCAGGACAAGAACAAGTTCATTAATATGGTTAGTGCTATGGTGTTTAACGCCACTTTCAACAACAATATTTCAGTTATAGCGTGGCGGTCAGTTATAGCGTGGCGGTCAGTTTTATTGGTGGTGAAACCGGAGTACTCGGACAAAAACCACCGACTTGCGCAAGTCATCGACAAACTTTATCATATAACGTTGTATCGAGTACACCTCGTCATGACCGGAAGCCCCTTAGTGTCTAAAACTTTTCTTGTTGAAAGTAAAGTATGGAAATCAATCATACATTATGTAATAACTTTTACCATGGTTATACATTTATACTACAGTCGCTTGAATTTCAATGATTTAAATTTAAAAAAAAAAAAGAGTAAAAAAAATATAGTATATAATATTTACTCTTTTTTTTTTTAATTTAAATCATTGAAATTCAAGCGACTGTGGTTATACTTACCAATACTAGGTGGTTTTCATCCAGAATTTCAACTTCCTTCAGCACTATTCACAGTTTATACCAAATAATTAAAAACAGTTCTGAACGTAGTCTGTTGCAAGATTAAAGCTATACATATCCGTGCATATGTAAGGGAAGGGTCATTTAACTTTTAGGCTGAGAGCTATGTTTACTTTTGAAAAATTTCTGTTGGACATTTCACGCAAAATAAAATTAATATACCCGGAAGAAACATATATGGTGTGAAATAAGTTTTCTGGCACTGGGGAAATACATATCCCGCCCCTTAAAATTAAGTGGTCCCTAATAAAACAAACACAAATGTGCAATGTATATAATTTTGTCGACGCAGTTCCTAAGTTTTGATTGTTAACAATTCCATATCTAGGTAATTGAATAATTATTGTACAATATGCTCGACTTAAAATGTTTCAGACAGTTTCAAATTATTAAATGTCAGTTAATAATAAATATATATTTTTTACAGCGACCCTACCTACGTACCAGTCAAAAGAAGAATAGAACGCAAGGCATCATCTAGATCTAAACATTTATCTACATCAGAGGAACAGAACTTACTTAATAGTGACAGGGAAAATTATGAACATGGTATATATATATCATTCATTTGTCTACTTACATTGTAACTGAATATAAAATACAATATAAAATATGTGTGGTGAAGACTGCATGACGGGTTCCACATGTGGAGCAGGAACTGCTTACCATTCCGGAGCACAAGAGTTCACCCACGGTAATTTTCGTGTAGCTCGATGTTTAATTTTCTGTGTAGTGTCTTGCATTTGAATTGTAGATCATATTTGTACCTTTTCTTTTGGTCATTGCATTGTCTTCCTTCTTCGATCTACGGATTCTGATTACCTCCCTTTGGTATCTTAGATCTACGGATTCTGATTACCCCTTTGGTATTTTCAAACTCTTCTCAGTATTTTCTGTGTTGTGTTTTATAGATCGTTGTTTGTCCTTTTGCTTTCTTTCTTTTTGGCCATTGCATTGTCTTCCTTCTTCGATCTACGGCTTTTGATTACCCCATTGGTCTTTGCAAACTTTTCCTGACCTATAGTGGCTTTCGTACCTCAATATCCTCCATTAAACACATGTTAGTAACATTGTTATGGTTGTTCTCTTTGACGGAATGTTGGGTATATAATAATTCTGTCTTATATTTACATTTCTGTCCAGATTCATCTTTATAACCATGATGCATCACAGTCGAATTTTGTTTTCGGGAAGTCGGAAAACATCTTTAATTGCTCGAAGTAAGCTGAGAATACGGTCTTTTCATAGTAGTTTTACATTGCTAAATGTGTTAATATTACTCGAATACTCGGCTGCTAATTCGAAAAGCATATTAATATTGTATATTTGTACATAATGTAGAGCAGAAACACATTACCCTTTAGGTATACCTAGCTTCATTCCCGGTTTATAATAATGTAACTTTTAAACACAAAGGTAGAAACACAAAAGATCAAGAAACATACACCTAAAGATCAAGAAACATACACCTAAAGATCAAGAAACATACACCAAAAGATCAAGAAACATACACTTAAAGATCAAGAAACATACACCTAAAGATCAAGAAACATACACCTAAAGATCAAGAAACATACACCTAAAGATCAAGAAACATACACCTAAAGATCAAGAAACATACACCTAAAGATCAAGAAACATACACTTAAAGATCAAGAAACATACACCTAAAGATCAAGAAACATACACCTAAAGATCAAGAAACATACACCTAAAGCAATGGTTTTTTTTCATAAACAAAATATACTATGTGTGTGTGATAATTTAGACTGGAAAATTTTATAACTTACTCTGTTGGATATTTTTTCAGATGTTCCAGATGAACCTCCTTTATATACAGAAGACCCGTGAATCTAGCAATCACAAGACACTGAACAATCTTAAACAAATAAATTGATGTCAGAATCTGCAGAGAGTTGTCTGCACTTATTTTCATTTCATCTATTACTCTTTCATGCTGTGGTGCTTAGCAGAGAAGCAGCAAATACCGATCCTATTGTCTTTGGTTTGACCATATAATACCAGGGCTTGAACGCTAACCAGAGAATTAGATATATTGACCATATAATACCAGGGCTTGAACCTAACCAGAGAATTATATATATTTACGATGGGTTCTATGTGGAGACAATGAAATTTAAATCCCTAAATTGACACTAGCTACTCAATGGGCCGATAAAATAGAATACATACAATCAAGGTCCCTTTCCCCATGCAATATCATTAAAATATTTGTCCTATCTACTTTCTACACACCTATTATATGCACCACTCAAAACTAAAAGAAGGGGCCTGTGTGGCTCAATGAGTTAGGTCGCTGGATCTAACAACTCGTACAAGCCTATCACCAATACGGCGTAGGTTCTCGCCCGGCTTTGTAAATTACAAAAAAAGGTGCACTCGACTCGCAACCGCAAGTGATAAAGTTTACCAGTTGCTTGCCCATGGTCGGTGGTTCTCTCCGGGTACTCCGGCTTCCTCCAACATTAAAACTGGTCGCCATGATATAGCTGAAATATTGTTGAAAGTGGCATTAAACACCAAAAATCAAATCAAAACTAAAAGACAGTCATTAAAATAACTCTATGAGGTATATATCTCTTACTTATTATGCTATTCCATGACTTGTGGTTCCTATATATATTGTGATTTCCTTGATAGAGGGTTGCTGCTAACAAGGAACATATGAACCAAGGGTTCAAAGTGAATAAGCTAAAGCTATCAATTCAAAAATGTTTTTAGTCTTCACCTTACGTGATTAACCGTGACGGAATATCTGTATCACAAATGATCACGGATTTGTCGTAATCACTATCCGGTACTTTCCCTAATTCACGACTCATCACCGGGTTTGTAACAAGAGTAACACGATAGTTGTCACTAGTGGAGCAGGAACTGATTACCCTTCCGGAGCACCTGATTTCAACCCTGATTTTTTGTGGGATTCATGTTGCTTAATCTTTAGTTTTCTGTGTTGTGCTTTGTAGATCATTGTTTGTCCTTTTTCTTTTGGCTATTGTATTGTCTGCCCTTCTTAAATATACCGTTTCTGAATACTCCTTTGGTATCATCAAACTTTTATTATAATCTTAATATGGTGGCAACCTTTCGTTTTATCTGGTCGCAAAAAAATAGTACCGGTAAATATATATCGATTGAGTGCATTAATAATCTAGAGGTTTTATGGAGCCTCTATTGCTCAGTTAGCGAACTGTGAAATTTTATTTAGAGCAAATACATTTCTCATGATTTTGTATGGAAGATTAGAATTCCAGATAGCTTTAACTAGCCAAGTTTAATGGTTTTTGTGGGGTTTTTTTTATTTTATCTTAGTTATGTAGATCAGGTTCATATAAGATTCCAAAACTTGGCAGACTGCCAAAATATACATATAGGTCAGATTAATTAATTATTTCCAACAACTGGCACAATGCCAAAGTCCATGGCACTGGAAAAATTGGCATTTCATAATTTGATAAACATTTTCTTGGAATCATTTAATATAAATAGAGGCTGAGGTGAGACGGTATCGCTCACCTGACATAAAATTTTCTGTTGTCGAATCCGGAAACATTCCCTTACATTTTTTTGTATTATATACAAAACCGGATGCGTGAACGGGGAGCATCTAGAGGCTCCGAAACCACGCATGCGTGGATTCGGAGCCACTACCACATAAATAAGCCCTCTTAAGAATGTCTGCATGCCGAATACATCCAAGTTACTATTCAAATCCCACAGGTTTCCATGTTAAAATTATGTCTGCTCATGGCAGCCATCTTGAATGGAGGTCGTGGTCACCGCACACAATTTTGAAAGTATACTACCCAAGGATCATCCATGCCATGTTTGCTTTAAATTGGCTTACTGGTTTCAGGGAAAAAAAATTTAAACATTTTTCCTATAGGGTCCTATGTTAAAACTATCTCCGCTGACGGTGGTCAATTTGGATGGAGGTTGGGGTCACAGGACATAATTTTGAAAGTTAACCACCTAAAGACCATTCATGCCATGTTTGCTTTAAATTGACGTACTGGTTTCAGAGGAGAAGACTTTTAAACATTTTTGGCCTGGAGGTTTCTGACAAGAAGATTTTTAAAATTTCAGCTAATGAGAACACATTATGGACCCTGGCAGCCATGTTGAATTTCAAATCAGCACCCAAAACACAAATCTGGTGGAGGCCCATCCAATGAACATTTGTCGAAAGTTTGGTTCAATTCTGTTCAGTGGTTTCAGAGAAGAAGATTTAAATGTGAATAGCTAATGGACGGACGATGGATACTTAGCCATGACAAAAACAAAAGCTCACATGGCCTATGGCCAGGTGAGCTAACAATGAATGACTTGTGATTTCAGTTGCAGGTGTCTTATAAGAAGCAGGAACTGCTTATCTTTCCCTAGCACCTGAGTTCACCCTCGTTTTTTTTGTGGGGTTCATGTTGCTCATCTTTTTAGTATTTGAGTTTTATTTATGTTATTTGTGGTTGTTTGCACATAGTGGTGTCCAACACATATTGTGTTGTGTTTTTGTTTTTTTTTCGTCTTGTCTATGTTGCCAGTTTCTCTGGATTGTCTTTTTTTAATTGCCCCTTCAGTCTTCTCTAACGTTTATTTACAGTTTCTCTGGATTGTCTTTTTTTAATTGCCCCTTCAGTATCCTCTAATGTTTATTTACAGTTTCTCTGGATTGTCTTTTTTTAATTGCCCCTTCAGCCTTCTCTAACGTTTATTTACAGTTTCTCTGGATTGTCTTTTTTTAATTGCCCCTTTGGTCTTCTCTAACGTTTATTTACAGTTTCTCTGGATTGTCTTTTTTTAATTGCCCCTTCTGTCTTCTCTAACGTTTATTTACAGTTTCTCTGGATTGTCTTTTTTTAATTGCCCCTTCTGTATTCTCCAACGTTTATTTAGTTTCTCTGGATTGTCTTTTTTTAATTGCCACTTCGGTCTTCTCTAACCTTTATAACATACCCAATAAATCCCAGTGTCTCTGTATTGTCCATTCTTGATTAATTGCTCTTTCAGAGTTTGAAAAAAAATTTAACCTTGACTTTGTCTATATATTACTTCCTTCAGTTTAAAATTCCTTGTATCAACTTAATTAATTATGATTGTTGTTTAATGCCAGGTGATCAATGTTTCATGGCTAATAAGTTTCTTCTTTTGTTGAGAAAATAATGATGCCTGCTCATACTAAACCAGTTTGCCAAGTTGAATTTATCTTATATCATATTACTAGCTCACCTAAACATGCTCCGTTAGAAGATATATGATAACTCTATGCTTAACATTATTCTGACTCCAATCAATGGGGAAGTTTAGGATCATAAAACATGTTTAACCATGCCACCTTTTATTGAAGTCCATGTACCAAGTCTGGAAAGTGAGAGGTCATGTATGTGTGCTAGGGTGTCGCTCTTGCTAGTATATTTTAGAAATGTTCCGACTGTGTAGTATTTAATGGTTTTTCATTGTAACGCTTTTTTTTAAAACGACTCTTTGCTCTTGCATTTAAAATACAGTGTACCTTAGAAAAGAAGCAACACAAATCAATTTTATAGTTTTGACATGATCATGCATAGCCAGGATTATTATTATTAATTAATAAATTATTTTTAAAAAAATCCATTTATTTCAATTAAACGAACTAATGAAAATACAAAAATGTATTATTAAAATCACTCATAAATAATAATTTAAATACATATTATAATGTAAATAGATCATGTTTAGAAATATAATACAAATCTATCATCACAAAAATAAATAAGAAAATAAACAATGCCTTATCGTATATAATCATTTTAAAACAAAACAGAAAACAAAAGATATTGCGATATGTGTTTGATGGTGCTTAACACCACTTTCAACAATATTTCAGTTATATCGTGGCCGTCAGTTTTATTGATGGAGGAAACCGGAGGACCCGGAGAAATCCACTGACCTGTTGCAAGTCATTGATAAATTTTATCACATAATGTTGAACGCCTCGCCCTGATCGAGATTCGAACTCACAACATCAGTGGTGATAGGCACTGATTGCATAGGTAGTAAATCCAACTACCATATGATAACAGCCAAGATGGCCCCTGCCATATAATGAACTACAAAAAGCCTGTCAATGCTACATGTAGAAGATATATGTAATAGTTCTCATAGTTGTATTCAATAGTTTGCGTAAATCTTGTATTATGTTGTTTATGCATGTTGCTATGAGGTAGTATGAAATTGACAAAAATCAGAATATATCTTTTTGAATTCACATTCCATTCATTTTCAAGTAGAAGGTGATAATCCTAAAGTATAAGGGCAGCAATTTCTCTAGCCTTCCCCATGGTCAGATAAAAGAACCTTTCCCAATGAAAAATATTCTAAAATCATTGCAAAATTCACAAAGTTTTCATTCTTACCTCCTTATTTTGATTCCCAATTTGAGCAATTTAGATTGCAAAAGATAAACCAGTATACAAAACAAAGACATATTTTACTTTCACTTTGACATTTTCATCTTTGAAAACAAAGTAGCCATGGGAAAAATGTAATCTGATATATTTTTTTTATGCTTTTGTCTGTGACAATTACCATTGTTATAAGCCATAATATTGTCCTGTGAAAATGTGTCCGATTGTATCTTTTTCAAATGAACAATCCCCAACAGACCAAAAGAAGTCACCTCTGCACTTTATTCCGTCCTCGGACTTTATCATAGAAAACAATTGTAACAGAGGGCAATATTTCACGGCGGACACTCCTTGATCCTACATTATCACATGAAAAATTTGAAACAATAAATGTGTAGATTACATCGAAATTAATTTAATTTCTTTTTCTTCTCATTAACTACATCTACAAACACATGTTCTATTAAATGTGTTCAAAATAATAATACATCTAAAAATCGTCACTAAACCTTTCATTTTAAAAAAAAAGGTCAAAACACAACAAAAACATCACAAATCTGTGTTAAAATTGTGAAATTACCGATGAACAAATTATTAGTATTAAAAAAAGGTCAAAACACAACAAAAAAATCACAGAGCTGTGTTAAAATTGTGAAATTACCGATAAAAAAATTTATAGTATTTTTTTTTTCTCTCGACAAGGATTATCAGGTCCATATCAGATGAGCTCTTCGAGCTCATCTGATATGGACCTGATAATCCTTGTCTTGCGAAAAAAAATACTAATAATTAATATGTAAAATATAGGTCGGTAACAGTATACAAACATTTTGCACTTTTCGTAAGACAAGGGTTACGACCAACCTCCCCTCTTCGACTCCAAGAGGTGCAGAAACAGGTCGCAACTCTTGGCTAGCGAAAATTCCATTTTATGATGTCTCATTAATTGCCTTTAACTGAAAGTGTAAATTATGAAAACATTTTCTGTCCAACATAAATATCCATAGACTTCACGAAAAAGTGTGAAATAAATATCCATGATATGCAACAATGATTTTGATTGAAGTATACAACACTGTAAATATGTCAAGGCTATATAATGTTGTTGGGTTTTTTTTCGTTAAAATAAATGAACATCCTCCACAAGAGTTTTGATTATATCACACAGTGTGTATACAGTGACATGAGAATCAACTTCAAAACCTCCTGGAAGAGGATAATATTACTTCTTAAGCTTTATATTAAAATTATCAATCTTCATACAGGCTTATGAAATTTTTGCAAACATTTCAATATTTTAAATAACAATTCACAACATTTTCTTATAAAAATTAACATTATACAAGTTCAAACTTAACAAAACAAAAATCTAAATATATTTCATTAAATTAATGTCCACATATATATAAAAATGCACAACTTTCAATAACAAAATATACAGTAGTCCCATTGTTATATGGTCACTGCCACAACAGTACAGTACAGTCAAAGACATAACATGATAATTCACTGTGATTGACGTATGACTCTTCTGAGTGATACTGATGATATATCTTTTGGACTGTTTAATCTATTGACTTATTTTTATATGCCTTTTGAGTGATAGTAAGTATCACTCTAAAGGTAAAGAAATTTTCAAGATATATTTAATAGAACAAAAGATATATCAAAATCACCAAGACGAGTGCTACATCCATCACAGTGATTTATCATGGTATGTCTCTGACTGTACTGTATCAGTATCACCAAGACGAGTGCTACATCCATCACAGTGATTTATCATGGTATGTCTCTGACTGTACTGTATGTTCCTATTATCTGACCAGATTTCAAATGCACTGAGATAAGTAAAAAACAATTAAATTCTCCCCCTCAAAAGAGGCCATCTATTTTATAAGGCCACTTTTTCTTATTAGATTGGTTGGTTGGTTTATGGTGTTTAACACCACTTTCACCAATATTTCAGTTATATCGTGGCAGTCAGTTTTATTTGTCGATGAAACCGGAGTACCCGGTGAAAAATTACCGACCTGTCGCAAGTCACTGACAAACTTTATCACATAATGTTGTATCGAGTACACCTTGTCACGAACAGGGTTAAAACTCACAGCTTTAGTGGTGACAGACACTGATTGCACAGGTAGTGGGTTAACCCTACTACCATAAGATCACTACCATGACTGCCCACTTTTTTTATTAGAAAGTGGGATCCCATAATAGGGGGTGGCTACTATACATTTGATTGCTTAATTTGAAACTGCAGTGTTTAATTCAAGCATTGCAAATAATTTGTTTAACCCATATTCCTCAGTAAAACAAGGGATGAATTTTTTTCTCTCCCTATTTGACAAATTAAATGTTCACTTTAACATAATTTGATTAAAATGTTAATATAAAATGCAAAAAGCAGTCATTCTTTTTCATAATTTTGTTGTGAATGTGGGAAATATCCACTACTTTTTCTGTATTATTCAAGTCATATATAATCATCAGTACAATAGTCCATCTCTAGTCTTGTAAAACCAACCCTTCTGCAAGGCAAAGATCACATATAAGAGGAGTGGCCACTCTTGGGGCGCCAGAGGGGGACAATACAGTAACATTTGACTATATCAGTGCATCTGAAATCTGGCATGGTAAGTGAGGTTGTCTTTGATGTAAGTGGCTTTATATAAGGGAGACTACTGTGTCATGAAATGTTTCATTTCATAATCACTAAGGGTTAAATTTATGTTAATTTTGATTATCTTATTATATTGTTATGACATTCAATACATAATGTATTATCTATATTTTATACAAAATCTATACAATTCAATATGTTGTTCTATGATGACAAAAATATCACAGATTATTTACTGTCGTTTCATTTCAATGAAATGAGATAATGAAATAAAGCAAAAAATAAATACCGATTGGATTGAATTATGGGTATTTTTCTTTATAAACAATCTAATCAATTTAAAATGTTTGTTGTTAGGTAACATTTAAAAAAGTAATTGTGTAGTACACTAACGTCTAACGTCATCCCGTAGGTGGTGACGTAAGATAGCCTTTCATTCGTCTTTGATCATCCAATCATATACTAGTCTGTGCCAGAAAGCACTAGCCCTATGCCCCTGTCTAGTAAAAATTGGTTAAGGTTAGTAAAAATTGCATAAAATTTGCTTCATCAAATAGAACAAATTCTTCTAAAATGCTTTTCGGGCTTGTTTGTCAAAATATTTTTGGCACAGACTGTATACAAGACAGTAAGTACATCGACCAATTGGACAACAGCTCTCTTGACATGACCCTATATACAGGATAGCGTTAGATGATAGTGTATCACAAAAAAAATTAAAAAGATATAACAAACATATAGTTTAATTAGATTAGGGATTTTTAATGCTATTTCAGCAAAATTTCAGTTATAGCGTTATTTTGTCTGCCAGTTGCTTTATTGGTGGATGAAATAGCAGTACCTTTAAAAAGTACAAAGCTTTCGTAAGTTATTGATAATTCACTTACATACATGTACTAAAAATATTACAAAAAAATGTTCCTTTCTAACCTGTCACTTTCCCTCACCCTCCATAACACTATCAAAAATTATCTTAACACAAAGATTTCAAGATAATTTGGTTTGACTAATAAATGGAAATGTATACATACAGTCAAACCTGCCCATGTGTTCACCTCTATTAAGCAGTCACCTGTATTAAAAGGTCACCTTTCACTTGTCCTATAATAGAAAATTGCATATGAATTTAACCTCTTTTAAGAGGTTAACTGAAATATAAGGCCACTTTTTCTTTTTCTAAAAGGTGATTTATTATTACAGGTTTGGCTGTATATTTATTTTATCTATAAAAAATAAAAGTGTAAAACATTATTTGCAATACGGTTGTTTCGAATCATTTCCATTCCGTCAAAATGTTGTTATTTTCGTCCGCCAGATCACGTGATTTCGATGGGACTGCTGGCACTGAACTTCCGGTGTCAATGTACACAACAAAAACTCCAATCGATATGTGCCGTTTTAACGTTCGATCCTCAAGTTAAAAATATCATAACATTTTCTGTAAAAGACAGATATCAATTAAATTATTTTATTTGTATCAAAGACTTCAACGCAGAGACAAATAATTCTTTAAAATTAAATTTGTTTTCTTTCTTTATTTGCGGCTGTCAGCATCATGAAAGGAAAACGATCTGCCTTTATGTGTATATTTCTTATATAAGACAGATAGTGGGGTACCGAACACCAGTATTTATTCAGCGGTTTCCTTGGCGTCTCCATATTACAATTACTTATAATCTACCGCATCTACGACTATGATATGCTGACGTTGTCACAGTAATAGCGTAAACACCGGAAGTCGCCTACCGATTTGTTCAGACGTCAAGACACGAAAAAGACGGAACGTGGTCGGAATTGACATGATTCGAAACAACCAAATTAAATTATTTTATTTGTATCAAAGACTTCAACACAGAGGCAAATACTTCTTTAAAATTAAATTTGTTTTCTTTCTTTATTTGCTGCTGTCAGCATCATCAAAGGAAAACGATCTGCCTTTATGTATATATTTCTTATATAAGACAGATATATAGTGGGGTACCGAACACCAGTATTTATTCAGCGGTTTCCTTGGCGTCTCCATATTACAATTACTTATAATCTACTGCATCTACGACTATGATATGCTGCCGTTGTCACAGTAATAGCGTAAACACCGGAACTCGCCTGCCGATTTGTTCAGACGTCAAGACACGAAAAAGACGGAACGTGGTCGGAATTACAATGATTCGAAACAACCATATTACATTGTATTATTCAAACAAGAAAAAAAATAAATGTGTTTCAATTTTTCCCAAAACAAAAGGGCATGTTGTACATACATCCATGTTCTATTAATTCTATTAAATACATCAATGTTTCGGCCAGCAGTTTTCTTCAAGGTGACAGGAAGAAAAAAGCAGGAATGTGATCGTATTGCAATTTTCGCACCCTGAATATGGTCGTTAACTGAAACGTTAGTGTATTTATGGGTATTAAATAAACATTTAAGAGAAAACAAATAATTAAACATTTTCGTCAAAACATCTGTTTCATCTAAGTAGCAGTCCTCGAAATCAAAATTTGAATTTATTGGTCTGAATCAAATTAGTTCTTAAAACAAACTGAAACATTTACTGGTCCTAACAAAGTTTTACTGGTCTTGGGCTGGAGGACCGGTGCTAAACGTCAGGACTGAATTAGCCGTTACAAAAGTAAAATTATTACTGGATAATTTCTCTGCCTTCCATATTTTCGTAACAATTGATATACTCTCTTCTGTACATCCGTGAGAAGTAGAACAAAGAGAATCCCCATTTCCAGGTCATAAAGCACCAGACCATTGTCAAGTAATATCCTGGACCGTCAATAATCAATCCTGGAAATATATAAACAATATAAAGATAATAAAATGATAAACTAAACATATCAGTTACTATGCTGTCGGAACATATCAGTTACTATGCTGTCAGAACATATCAGTTACTATGCTGTCGGAACATATCAGTTACTACGCTGTTGGAACATATCAGTTACTACACTGTCAGAACATATCAGTTA
Organism: Gigantidas platifrons; assembly: GCA_002080005.1. Classification (NCBI taxonomy): domain Eukaryota; kingdom Metazoa; phylum Mollusca; class Bivalvia; order Mytilida; family Modiolidae; genus Gigantidas; species Gigantidas platifrons. The sequence continues at coordinate 598,322 of MJUT01009315.1, read as the reverse complement.
CTACGCTGTCGGAACATATCAGTTACTATGCTGTCGGAACATATCAGTTACTACGCTGTCAGAACATATCAGTTACTACGCTGTTGGAACATATCAGTTACTACGCTGTCGGAAAATATCAGTTACTACGCTTTCAGAACATATCAGTTACTACGCTGTCGGAATATATCAGTTACTACGCTGTCGGAACATATCCAAAATCTAATAGAAAAATCTTAGAAAGAGGCAAAATCGATACCCCTAACACAATTATACATGACCTCTGACTTTCCTGGCTAAAATAAGTTTTTAAAATCAGGTATGACTTAGCATTTAAATAATATTTTGTAGATGGATATTTGGCCCGCAGTTGTTGCATTTAATAGGCAATTAAAGGTGTCAGCTGATAGAAATATTTATTCTGCTACCAGTATAATATAACTTTTTCTGGTACCATTTTCACATGTTTTACCTGTCAAGCTTTTCACTGGTAAACCAGATTGAACTAATTGAAAATCAGTTCAACTCCTGTTGAGAGAAAATATCAAATGGGGAAAACATTATGCAAAAATAATATGTAACAGTTAGTGATACATGCATGTGTATGTCTAATGAGTTATATCCCCTTTTCTTGTTGTCTCAACTTTACCTTAGAATGATTTTGGACAAAATGGCATGCAAATTGAATTATTTGAGTTATTTATTCCTGGTGTCAGAATATTTTTCTTTTTTTGTCTCTGTTGTACCTTGATTGCAGAGAAAACAGACAGAAAAATGAATCATCACTGATACATACAATGTGTATGGCTGAAGAGTTATCTCCACTTTGTTGTCATGATCAACTTGTTGATACATACGTATACATATATATATATAAGTATGTCTGAAGAGTTATCTCCATTTTGTTGTCATAATCAATGTTACCTTGGTTTTGTGTAACAGCTAGAGCTAGATACACTGCAAATCCTACCACTCCAAGTAACTGTATAAAACAACCAGTTAACATCAGCATTCTCAGCTGTGTAGTACGATTTTGCCATTTTCTTTTCACATACCATATATGTACAAAAAATGTTAACAAGGCAGCTAAACCTGAAAAAAACCAAAGATTGATTGATTGATTGATTGGTGTTTAATGCCACCTTTAGCAGCATTTCAGCTATATTGTAGCATGAACAAATTATACATATTATATCAACTTACAAGATCATTAGAAAAAAAAACAAAGAAAAACAATGATATTTTATTAAATTTAAGCTGCACTAATGACAACAATACAAGATAAATGTATACCATCAAAATTAAAGAGGCCTCAGTGTTGTTTTTTGGGATTATTTTTTTTTGAGTGAGTGAGTAATAATATTAATTATTAGTACTTTTTTTCGCAAGACAAGGATTATCAGGTCCATATCAGATGAGCTCGAAGAGCGAATCTGATATGGACCTGATAATCCTCGTCGAGCGAAAAAAAATACTAATAATTTTTTTATCGGTAATTTCACAATTTTAACACAGCTTTGTGATTTTTTGTTGTGTTTTGACCTTTTTTTTTAATACTAATAATTTTTTTATCGGTAATTTCACAATTTTAACACAGTTTTTTTATTTTTGTTTGTTTGTTGTGTTTTGACCTTTTTTTGAATGAAAGGTTTAGTGACGTCACGTTAGACCGCACATGACAAATGACCAACAGCTGATAATTTCTTTTATCACCAGTCGGTGGTCAACTGAACGTTGTTACTAAATTTATCGGGTAGTGAAAGATCAAAGGAAACTGTAACAAATTACCGATAATGTTGTTTAATGCCAAACTGAGCAAGTTTTCAGTTACATCATGGCAAAAACAAGTTACAATCATAAAAATGATAATGATATCAGTCTTGTACATGTACTAGACCAACAAGCTTAGGCTGATTATGAGAGTGCTAGATCACTGAAACAATGTTTCTCTGGTAGATTTGTCACTTCACACGACACATTATCCTGATTACAAGCCAACCTGAGTCTTCACTCTTTCTCCTTAATGCTGGTTGCTAATGTGTAAGCATACTTTTATTTCGGCATGTAGAATATCCGGTTATGGTTAGGGTGAGGGGTAGGGGTAGGGTTAGGTTTAGAACTTTAGGGTAAGGGTTAGCATGGAAAAAATAACCTAGTGCAATAATTCCCCTGGAAATTATACACTAGCGTAACTTGTTCTCTGGAAAAAATACACTGTTACACTTATCGGAGAGGCAGCAAATACCAATTTCATAGTCTTTGATTTGACCTCACCAGTGCTCATTTTTACCCACAATTTACCACACTCAAAGCAAATATGCTAACCATTACACTACATTTTTGTTTTTAGCAATATTTCTCTATAAACAAATGATTTATACAATAAAATGTGCTATAAAGGTATGTCAGTTTCAATCCCAACTTTGTGCTTGATACAACCCTAACAGGCCTAGGGGCTGTCATGGCCGTGATCATATAATAGTTAGATTTACAACTACATATGCAATCAGTGCCTATCACCACTGATGTTGTGAGTTCGAATCTTGATCAGGGCGAGGTGTATGTGATAAAGTTTGTCAGTCACTTGCGACAGGTCGGTGGTTTTCTCCTGATACTCTGGTTTCCTCCACCAATAAAACTGAATGCCATGATATAACTGAAATATTGTTGAAAGTGGCATTAAACACCATCAAACAAACAAACAAACAGATAGAATCACAATGCAAGAAGGAGAGAATAGAGCAAAATGATTAACAATAAATTTTACTCAAAACAATGTGACATGTCATGATAAAAAAAATTTCAATTTGATCATGTTGATGTTAATGGTAGCTCTGGAAAAAAAACAACCCAGTTTGAGGAATCACAATAAATATTTATGATGGAAATTGAGTTTTGTTGAAAGTGTCATTACACAACCATGCAGGATAAATCAATCCAAAAAATAATATTTTCTAATGACAAATTAATTTATCTTAATTAAAATTAACAAGTTACAGTACATTTTTATTAATCTTGCCTCTTTGATCGAAATTGTATGGTAGTTGGATTTATAACTACAAATGTACCTGTGCAATCAGTACCTATCACTACTAACGTGAGTTTGGTTCCCACTCAGGTGAGGCGTACCCTCGAATACTCAATACAACATTATGAGATCAAGATTGTCAGTGACATATGGCAGGTCAGCGTGTTTCTCCAGGTGCTCCTCTTTCCTCCACCAATAAAACTGACCACCACAATATAATTGAAATATTGTTGAAAGTGGCGCCAAACACCACAACCCTAATGCTAACCAGGCCCAGGAGATCCCTTAAATGCCAACATAAATTTATTAAAAATTTAGAAGGCAGGTATCTCAATAGGGGGCAGTACCAGGTACTCTTACCCGCCAAAAATGGTCTTTGGTACCTACTGATTTTAAAGAGTGTTGTATAAGATATTCATGAAAATTGTTCAAATTTTAATAAAAAGTACTGCCTGTAAATAGTGAAGTACTGGTAGACTTGAAAATATTGAAATATTGAAAGCCCTGAGAAGGTAGCAGTATCTTCGAGAGAAATTCAAACAACTTCATGACATTCGTTCACACCATTGTGCACACTCCCACAATGGCTTGGCATAATTTTAGATATGTATTGCAGTAGGTAAAAATGTTGTTCTATCATACATAATTTATATTTTCTTTAAAAATCCCTGTGCACTCCCCAACATAATTTCATTAAGATGAGGAAATAGGTTTCACGTTTTGTTTTCCACATAAACAGAGGAAAAAAGCAAGAAGTATTTCCGAGAGCTAAATTTTAACGGTATTATATACATGTATGGTTTACCATATTATATATTTGCATATCACAATATCAAATTATATCCACCAGAACAAACTATTATAAATACTGGTAGTTTTTTTTTCCACATGTACTCTGGAACTCACTACCTAACACTGTTGTTAATGCTGGGTCCCTGGATCAGCTTGAACAACTGATCCAAGGTCAGAACATCAAAACATCTTAGTAGGCCTGTAAATACATGTACCTGTAAATGTGTTAAATTTTTGCACCTGTTTTTGTTAATTTTTGATTTCACTGTTATTATCATGCAATATTTGTAGTTAATTTTTCTTTAATGTCTGTTTGCGTAGCGCCGACGTATAGTCATCAGAGTTTTGATGGATCATCGTAATATGTAGATGTAGATGTAAAATGTTTCAATACCCCCCCCCCCCCTTTGGGTACCTCGAATTACCGAAAGCCCCAAAATTTACCGAAAGCCCCGTTTATTTACCGAAACCCCCCCTAGAAATTACCGAAAGCCCCATTAGATCTTTTTTTTATTCTTTGAATCAACAGTACTTAAGTACTTTTATAACAGAGTTATCTTTCTTGACGGAACAGCGACATCTTGGTTTTTTTCAATGAAAATATGCCGATTGATGTTAAAAATTTGTTCTATTGCACTCATTCCTTATTAAATATTAATAAAACCATCACATTACCCTGAAACAATGTTATATCTTTCCATCTGAGGGGGATTTCAGAAGATCTGATGGGGGTTTCGGTAGTTTCTAGGGGGTTTCGGTAAATATATGGGGCTTTCGGTAATTCGAGGTACCTACCGCTATGCTTGTTGATAAATCGTTCCTACTGTGCACATACACAACGAAATTTTTATAAAACCATCATAAAACACTAAAATAATGTTATATCTTTCCATCTGAGGGGGATTTCAGAAGATCTGATGGGGGTTTCGGTAGTTTCTAGGGGGTTTCGGTAAATATATGGGGCTTTCGGTAATTCGAGGTACCGCCCCCCTTTTCCTTAAAAAAACACACAAATTATTCGATACCGTTACCATTAAAGTACTGAAAGTGTTGTTACTCTGCCTTTAAGGTTTTTAAGCATACATGTGTTTGTAACATTACCATTTCTATTGAACGAGCGAAAATTGTATTATGAATGACATACAAGATATTTTTTGAGAACGTCCCCGACAGGTCAACATATGGAATGTGATCATTCAACGTGTATCGTAAGCCGATACTATATGTGTAATACCTGATAACAAACCCCACAGGGCGGCATTCCAGTTATGTAATCTGAACCCAAACACAAATAGAACTGAAAATCCTATCAAAACTCCAGTAAAACTGTAAGCGAGTCTTATTTTCGGACCGCAAACAGAACATTGACCATCTTCCGCCATTGCGATTGTATGCGGAAACAGACACGATTATATCCGGGTCTATTTAAATATAAAGATACCAATGTACATCCTGTTTCTTAAATCTTTTACTTTAACCAATATTAAAATATACTGAACAATTATGCTTTCATAGCAATCTGAAAAGAAATATATTATTTGAAAATTAGCTCCAGGAAAAAAATCCGGAAAATACACCAGTTTCGACTCCAGTATTACAATTTCACAATGAAAAGATGGAGGCTCAGCATCAGTTGCAAACTGTATTTTTTGTCAAATAATAAGCAGAAAATACTCAATATTAACGAATATCAGGTGCTATATTATGAAATTCATATTTTGCAAATGTATTCCCAATTTTCTAAGAGTTCTGATTAGTTAAAACATATGCCATAGGCATAATGCATATCCTATTATATGATGATCTATTATTCTATGTAGTTATTTATATTATAAATAAGTTAACTATTAGATTTATTATTATTATTATTTCTTCTTTAAATATTTTTAATATGTTGTATTAATTTATTAATGTAATCGTTTGTTTATCATTTTATGAATTTCAATGTGATTTTACTGCCTGTAAAGTCATTATAATTGACAAATAAAAGAATTGTCTTATTTGACTAGCTGTAATAAATTGTATTGAGTTTGAGATCCATTCCATTGTGCTATGTTTTATATATAATGTAGTGTCCTTGAATACTGAGGGGAATGGAGTATGAAATAAATTGATTAGGGTAGAGTGGTAAAATTTCGACCACCGAAAACCACGGGCCAGACAAGTTTTTTAATGCACCTATATACCTTGTATATACTAACAAGGGTACCAACTCAGAAGTCATCAAAATTTAGGTATGTCTTGTTTAACTGAGTGGAAAAAAATACCATGACTTTAATACGTATAAAGGTGATATAGACTTAATGCTGAATAATTTTTCTTTAGAAAAAAAACTTATTTGAACCCTGTACGTCCAAAAATAAAAAAGTTACAGCAGACCAAGTCCGTACTTTCTGCTAAAAATTGATAGGTCGGACAAAACTATGGCCAGTTGAGTTAAATAATATTGTTGAAAGCATCATTGAATACCCAAATACCCTGTCCTTATATGTACATATAGATTCTCCTTCAGTTGCCCGTGGGTTACGATATTTCTCCACTCAAGAGAGTTAAATTTAGAATTTTAACCACAAGCCGTTAGGCGAGTGGTTAAAATTTTTAATTTAACTCGAGAGTGGAGAAATATCGTAACCCACATGGGCAACTGAAGGAGAATTTGTTTCTCCCATTATTTAACATGAACTTTATTTCAAAATTTGAAATTAATGCGGGGAAAGGCATGAGACATTTTAATCCTCTAAGAGGATTACAGATTTTTCCACCACTGGTTCAGCGGGGTTAAAATGCCGTAATAATGGGAGAAATGTATTATACATATATAACATTAATGATGTTTCCTGTCTGTTTTAATCACACTAAAAAGTCAGGAACCAGTATTTCAGAGCATATATAAGTTTTTATTTTTTTTATTTTTCATGTTTATTTGACTTTAAATCATTAATATTCTAAAATTCCTATAGTGCAGTGATGCACTGTGACTGGCTACATAAGAACAATTTTAAGTTTTATCATTACGAATCCAAATATAACAAAAATAAACATTCAATGACTCTTTATTGTTGCAACTGGACTAATTCAACCTTATTGCAACTTGCCATGGAACTTTTGCAAAAAAAATACCTTCTGTAACTAATTATAAGGCAGAAAAAGCAGTGGTATGCAACAGCATAAATTGAGTTTGAACAAAATTTCTTTTCAACTTTTTTTGCAAATTGGGTGTACCGTTTTTAGGTACGTATAGAACGCGGTCTTAAGCTTTAAAAGGATAATTTGTAGGTGGGGTGCGGTTTATGCATAGGAGCAAGTATCGGGCACTTTTTTTCAGGTCACACAGAGAGTTGCCGTTAGCATAGCTTCGAGTTCACGGACGGCAATATTCCCAATGATCGGTGAATTATTGTTCAAATAACATTAATTGTGTGCATTATATATGTGTTATTTAAAATAAAATTGTATAAAAATTATATTTATTGCTTTTTCATTGCCTTTTTAAAAGGTATGTAAATATTCTCGATGTTTGTCAATAATCATACATGTACATTGGTGTCGTTGTTCGGAACTAATTGTCCATACGAATGCAGGAATAACTGTAAAATGTTTGCTATCAGAGGTGTGATATTTTTTTTCAATCTATTTTTTCCTGGGGTGAAATTACCTGTGTTTGGGTATTGAACCTTTGTTTGAATTATCGATTTTTACAGCACTTCAGCAGTTGACAAGGTCAAGGACAGTATATTGTATAACAAGGTGTGAAAAGATAATTGAACTTACTGGGACACCTGTCAATATTATATAATATATTGTAGCAGTGGCACAATATGAGTACATTTCAAAAGAAATTATAATCTCTTTGATCAGGTCTTAATTAATGTTATTACTTTTGTATTGTTTTCACTTTCTTTGAATCGATCGTAATTACTTCCTATTTCAAGCTTGACCCAAGCTTGCCTATCTTTGATCACATGAACGGTTTATTATTTGATGAATTAATACTGATTAAAGATTAAACATATCTACATATTTATTATTTAAAACAACCATAATTCACACGTAAAGAACGACAAAAAATCAACTGCTCCATCCGTATCATTTTCATTGCCGTTTTGAACTTGTTTTCAAATTAAACATTACCGATAAACTTCCTGCATTCACAAAACAGCTAATTTTAGCTTGCAAAATGTAGAATAATTGGTTTAAACTCTTTTAACAAAACTAATTTAACATTTCCCTGTCTAAAATTTATCAAAAATACATGGATTAACAAATACGTGATCTGTGGTAAGCAGTATTTTGCCGTTTGAACGAGGATTTTTGTCGTGAATTTTTTACTGAATTTCCTGCGTTCTATAGATAGGAACTAGAATTTTCCCAGATTTTTTGGGGAGGAAAGGGGGTGCGTTCTATGCACCAGTGCGTTTAATAGACACAAAAAGAAGGTAACAGTATTTTCCTTCAACTGATTTGAAACTATGGTTGAAAGCAAGATCAACAAGATGTGCTAATTAAAAAAAAATCATTGCTACATTTAAAAAAAGATGTATACCCGCAGATAATTTATGTCTTCCGGCCGATGTTATGAAAAGAACGTTGATGGTCAACATTTTCACCAATACATGTATCTTCTGAATGCTAGAGATTACGGTACAGAGATACTTGTAACTCGTCTGGGCGAGTCCTGGTCTCAACACTTGTTGTATTGGGACTCAACTTTTTTTTGGCAATAAATAACAAAGAACAGAGATACTTGCAAAGCATTTAGGTGAGCCCTGGACTCAGTATTTTTTTTTACAAAAAATTACAAAGAATGCCCTAGTGGGACTGGTAACTTTTTGGTTGGGATTCTTCAAAATTTTATCATACAAGGTCCCTTAGGGTGTTTAGGCCAAAAAAAATATGTGTTTAGGGTTTCCCTACCTACCCTATTTTTTTTTTGCTTTCAAAAATGCATACCCTAACATTTTTATGATCATTTTGGCTTAAGCACCGTTAATCTTTGGATTTCGTCCCCATTAACTTTTATGTAAAAACATTTTGAAAAAAAAAAAAATCCCTACCTACCTACCCTATTTTTTTTAGGGATGAAACCCTAAGCACATTTTTGTCCCCCGACGCTTCGTCGAAGGGGACTATAGAAATGGGTATCGTCCGTCCGTGTGCTTTTTGGTTTCCAGATGATAACTTGTGAATGAAAAGTCAGATTGAAGCTAGGTTTGGTATGTAAGTGTATCTTATGAATATCTAGGTCAAGTTCGATAATGACAATTTTTCGACTATTTTTTACTAGAGTTGTGCCCCTTTCTATACCTCAAAATTGCTAAATATTTGGTTTCCAGATGATAACTTGGGAACAAATAGTTAGATTGAAACTAGGTTTGGAATATAAGTGTATCTCATGAATATCTAGGTCAAGTTCGATAGCGATCATTTTTCGACAAATCTTACCAGAGTTACATCCCTTTTTATACTTTGTCTGTGTGTCCCGAATTGGTTTCCAGATGATAATTTGTGAATGAAAAGTCAAATTGAAGCTAGGTGTGGCATGTAAGTGTATCTTATGAATATCTAGGTCAAGTTTGATGATGACAATTTTTCGACAATTTTTACTAGAGTTGTGCCCCTTTTTATACCTCAAAATTGCTAAATATTTGGTTTTCAGATGATAACTTGGGAACAAATAGTCAGATTGAAACTAGGTTTGGTATGTAAGTGTATCTCATGAATATCTAGGTCAAGTGCAATAGCGATCATTTTTCGACAAATCTTACCAGAGTTACTTCCCATTTTTTACTTCAAAATTGCTAATATTTTGGTTTCCAAATTATAACTTGTGAACAAAAAGTCAGATTGAAACTAGGTTTGGTATGTAA
>MJUT01009315.1:574818-588501 GCA_002080005.1 Gigantidas platifrons | reverse complement strand
TCTAGTTTACAGTAGTTTCAAAATTTAATCTTACGATATAACCTTGGCGTCGGGGGACCAGTGGCCAACAGCCTTTTATTTTTTTTGGCCTTAGGAACAGTATAATCTTCTTTAAAGAAGGAATACACCACAACATCAAGAAGTAGCATATCAATTTGATTGTTTTTTTACTAGCATAGTGTCACATGGTGTATCTATCTATTATATTTGTTCAAATGCATAATGCAAATTTGCAACTACAATGTAGTACCTACATCATTTGTAGATATGACATGTACTGGTATGTACTACATTTTGTACCTATAATAAGCTTATTTAGACAAACTTGCTATGTCAGAAATAGCTGTGTACATATATGTGAATGCCCATCTTTTAAGATACATGGATGTATAAAGGATATATTGATTGATAAAACCTAGCTAGAATATTCAGGTAACCTTGTTAAATACCTTTTTCCCCAAGGTACAGACAAAAACAACACTGGTAAAAATAAGGCCATTGTATTGCCCAGGGGCATACACTTTCAATTTAATTATGTATAATAGTCACCCAAGCCTACAGCCATTAATCAAAACATGTGAGATCACTCAAGCCCTGGGTTACTATGGGGTTATTATAGTGACATTTCCCCTGGGGCCAAATCTTTCTATTGGCTATGGGAAGTTCAGGTGTTTTAACATGTTGTTAAGTGAACAGGTGTACTGCTCTGAGGGCACCTAGTAATTTTATCCATTTTTCTTTGAGTATTGTCAACATATTTTACTATATATAACATACTTTTGTGGATTATTTTAAAAACAATAACAGATTTGTAAGTATAGTATGTTTTGGTTTTCTTTGTTAACTCCTAGCTAACTAATATTTTTTTTTTAAATATTTTAGCAATTTTCTATATCCTAGAATTAGTACTACATGTATTCTTTTCTTACCCATTGAATCAGTTTGGTCAGCATGGTCAAGATTAAATAAGAGATCCCATGTTCTTTTAAATTGAAAAAAAAATAACTACAAACTAAATAGTACAGGTAATTCTGCCCATTCATGTGAAAAAATTAATAAAAGGGGAAAACGTATACAGAGGTACAATGTACCAAGAGCACACTAATAGTGTACTGACTTGTACTGCATTAGTGCTGTATTTTAAGCTAATATTTATACATGTAACGTCATAACTGATGTTGATTTTTATAAGATCCTATGATGACATAGTAAAGGAGTTAAATTTTATACTTTGTAAAAATTCTAATCATAATCATGATTATAATCATAATATTAATTTGTGTAATATAATGTCCAATTATTTTCTACTGTTTATGCAGCAAATTAATCTCCTGATAAATGGATTTTACAGAAACATCAAACAGGATCTATATCTATTAATATGTAATACCCATTTGACAATGTATGTCAAAAGGGGGACATACATCTATATTGTACTTTGTTGTAAGCTGTATGGCTCGGAGCTGTTACTTAAATAATGTAATTATAAAGACATGCTTCGCTGACCTACAAAATGTATAACTTTGTAAATATATACATGTATATGTTAAAATAATTGCAAGGTTTGGTCAATAGCACATGTTAATACAAATCCACAGAAAATTTGATAGAAAATTATCATTATTATTTATGTAAATTAAATATATAATATTTTTTTATTATTATTTAATGGATGAATTAATATTAATTAATGTTAATTTCTTAAGGATATTCTGTTTGAATATTAAACTTGCTGGAGAAAAATGAAGGGGAGGGGGGAGGTGACACTACATTTATCACACCTGTAAATCTGAAATTTGAAATACAATATATATATACAAATATATTTTACCTGATTGTATACAGTATATTGTGAATAATTTATAAGTAACATTTTACATGTACAAAAAATGTAGGTATTTTTTTTTTTTTAGTGTTGGGGGTAGGTAATATTACAATACATATAGTTGGCAATATGGATGTAAATGAACATTAGAGACTATCCAACATAATACTAAGTTATAGTAAAGGAACAGCACTTTTGTTTGATATTTCAGTCATAGTAGGGATTTCAATAATGAGTATAACTTGTATCCTAAAATGAGTGTGAAATAGGCTCTAGCCTGACGTAGAGCGGTACTCTTTAACTCTGCCGATACACGTTACATCTGGGCATCTCTGTTGTTCAAGTTTTTCTCTAGTCTATAATAAGATGTGCTTTTGAAGGAGAAAACCACCAATTAGTGGCAAATTATTGACAAACTTTATCACATCAAGTAAGTTGTTTTGAAGATGCCATGCTACAGCAGAAATCATAGTCACATTTACTAAGTCATAAGTCATAAATTTATTAATTCACGAATCAAGGGCCCACAGGGGGCATATACAATATGAGCATTTATTATAATTGTTTTATAACATAACAAAAAAGATGAAAAAAAACCAACAGCACTAATTTTCACCACTAGTTTAGAGCCATAGTCTTAGGTGTGTATTGCTCCCTCTAACAATTGAGGAGGAAATAAAATGTATCTTAAAATAATGAAATAGTGATGCAGGTATATGTGAATTCAACTACATTACGATTGTGGCCACAACAGCTCTATATTGTAACAGTAATAGGGCTGTTAAATAGTGGTATTTGTACCAACAATACACAGAGTTCATCTATGATTTTTTTATGTACGTATTTTCAAAATCCATATACATGTTATTTTATGTAAATTCAACAACTTTATCATCACAGCCACAATGATTACTGTACACAGGTATATTTCCACTATACAGAGGTAATTTTCACTATACACAGGTTATATGTTTGACTATGATTTTTTAATTGTTATATTATTTCATTTGTAGGTGCAGTAATTGATGCAATGCCAAATTTGTTACTTTTGCTATCAGTAGATGATCATTTCTTGACTCAGTTACCTTTGAACCTGATTTGAACTTTGACCTAGAAAAATGGAAGCTGACCTTGTTGATGTGAAACAGTTGTTTTCAAACATGATGAGAAGAGTACAGCCTTGGATACTGTCACACTTCATCATGTGGTTGGACCTGAAAGTAGCAGAGTATAAGGTCCTCGGTTACATGGTCCTTGGTAAGTTGACTTACTGTTGCCATGTTTAATAGCAATGTCATGGACCTTCTTAAGATAGCTAGATTAAAATTGTCATTGGAGACACATTCCTTGGCAAGTAAGTATACTGTTGCCATATTTCATATCTAGGTCATCAACATTTTTAAGATAGGTATATATAGCTGGATAAAAGTTCCTTGGAGACATGTACCTACTAGTACATAAGGACCGTCATGATTGACATGATCATATGGTAGTTGGATTTACATCTACCTGTGCGATCAGTGCCCATCACCACTAAAGTTGTGAGTTTGAATCCCACTCAGGTGAGGTGTACTCAATACAACATCATGTGATAAAGTTTGTCAGTGAATTGCGGCAGGTCGGTGGTTTTCTCCTGGCACTACGATTTCCTCCATCAATAAAATTGACCACCACGATATAACTGAAATATTGAAAAACTTCAATGTTTTGTTTTGCAGAAGACAACAAAATAATTTCTGGTATAGTAAATACAATTACAGAACTGGACTGGGGAAAAAAATCCTTCCGGTTGTCAAGGGTTGTAGCCTGGACGACAGCCTGTTGTAGCCTTCTACATATTATATATGTTGTCTAGCGGGTTGTTTCTCTCGTCAGAATATTTTCCGTAAGACATCCATATTGTCTTAAAAACAGTTATAAGGTATAATAAATTCTAAAGTTCTAGATGTGGGTATCTGTGTTTTGTTTTATCAAAGCTAATAAGTATTTGCTTATACAACTACCTAAGCAATCGGTGCCTATCACCACTGATGTTGTGCGTTCGAATCCTGCTCAGGGCAAGGAGTACAACATTATGTGATAAAGTTTGTCAGCGACTCGCGGCAGATCGATAGTTTTCTCCTGATCCTCCGGTTTCATTCACCAATAAAACTGACTGCCACAACATAACTGAAATATTGTTGAAAGTGGCATTAAACTCCATAAAACCAACCAACCATTTGCTTATTTTTTTTCTCTTTGTAGATAAGAAGCCTCTATGTGATAAAGATCAAGCACCAACTTACAACAATTCTTCTAAAACTGGTACCCCATCACCAGCCTCAATAACATCAAGTGAACATATGTATGTTTTACCTGCACAAACAACAGGTACTGGCCAATCAGCTGATTCTAACAATGGCCAATCAAATCGCAATCCATCTCCAAACATTTCGAAAGAAAATAAGGAGTATGATAATTTTGCCGAACTTGTACAGAACAATAAGCGGAAAAGTGTATCTACGATGGGTATATATGTCCCAGAAAAGTTAGATACTGGTAATATGCAAAAATGTGTAAACAAGAGTGTTCAGGATCAGGATTTAGTTGGTAAGGATAGTTGTGATAACAGACCGTTAGAAAATGGATTGCAAAATCAACGGAAGCAAAGAAAACCAGGCAAAGTGTTACATAGCATCGTAAATAATCTGAAACAGAATTGTAGCAAGTCTATGACACACATCAATGATTCTGAGTCTGGTTCTCCTCAAACCACAAATCAGTATGTACCTGGTATTAAAAGCCGTAACGATAACGAAATACAGTCTTCAGATCACAGCTCTGTAAACAATAGGATTGAATATGACAATGGACAACAAGAGCCCCCAGCCAAAGTCTATAGCCACGATGTGAATGTTAATGAAAACAAGAGTTTTAATAAAGCTGTAGTATCAATGTTGACGACAAAAGCAAATAACAGAGACAATCCGCCACTTCCTCAAGAATCGTCTGATATTGAAGAGGAAAATACGCCATTGTATAAAAGTCAACAGTTCAGTTCTTTGATTTCCCTCTCAAGGTCACGCGGAAGACGTAGGAGGTCATCAAACGATGAGATAACGTATCCATTGATAACTATGAAAGATGCTGAAGTTAGTCAAACTTATGATGAAGAACCAAGATCTCAAAACTTGGCTGATTTCTATTTTGCACAGAATCAGTTGGATGAACAGTTCGCCGTGAGGAGAGCAAGGCAGAGTGTATGTCGTATGACAAATAAACCTGTGAATGAAAAAGATGGCATGGAATCTGACAATGTTTTCCGCAAAACTGGTGACGATTTTGGTCATGGCGATAGAGAAATTATATCACCTTTCAATAAGGACAGACCTGCATCCATCAAACAGGAGAGAATGGACATATCTCAAAAAGACGATACTAGTCCTGACAATTCTAGACTACAAAATGAGTCGCCATTAAAAATGAATCAAATTCAACAACCAAATAAAACCCATGACAGTAGTTACCATGGTTACAGGAGCAATATATCACAGAATATAGATAGAACAAGAATAGTAGATAAAGTGAGTGACGGAGCAGTATTTGTGAAATCAGAACCTCAAAATGATGAGGAATATTATGGTGCTACTATAGGAGGACAATATTCTGACAGATTATCCAATCAGAGTTTCAGCTCAGAGGGCGATACAACTGGTTACCATGACAACTCTTCACAATTTGAATACCATGGCGATGACATTGCAGAAGAATCCTATATTTTAAATAATTCAGAATTATATGGTGAAGATTATGTAGGCTCTCCAAATGGAACACCAGGTATGCATTCATCATAAAAAAAAAAAACTAGTGAATTCTGGGAATTCTGTACAGTAAGCAGACATACTGTTTGTGTGTTTGTTTTTTTGTTTGATGGTGTTTAATGCCAATTTCAACAATATTACAGTTATATTGTGGCAGTCAGTTTTATTGGTGGATGAAACCAGAGGACCTGGAGAAAATCACCAACCTGTCGCAAGTCACTGACCAACTTTATCACATAATGTCGTGCACCTTGCCCTGATCGAGATTTGAACTCACAACATCAGTGGTGATAGGTGCTGATTGCATAGGTAGTTTTAAATCCAACAACCACATGATCACAGCCATAACGGCCCTGGCAGACATGCAAGTTAATCATGAACTTCATGGTCAATATCATGCTATTACAAGTTACAGACTTGACAACTTTCTGTCTCACATCTTTTGATAATTAATGTCTAATATTTTTAAATTACACAACTTTCCAACAAAAAAATGAATAAAACACATGCATGACAACATCATTTCTTTAACAGGGGAGGTTTGGTCCCGTAACACATGCATGACAACATCATTTCTTTAACAGGGGAGGTTTGGTCCTGTGGAACTAATTTAACCCCATCACTTTTTATCGAGCAAGAAAAGTGAGCCGTCATGTTTATATCACCTCTGTTTCTACAATTTTTTTTATGGGGATATTAGAACTGTTCTGATAGTATGGTACAGTACAGTCAGAGACGTATCCCTCTTCTTAGTGATACTGATATATTTTGTGCTCTGTGTAAGGGGGAAACGATTCACTGTATCTACCAAAATCGCGATTATTTTTGGGACGGTTCGGTTCACGATATGTGGAGGCCGCTTACGATACAAACGATATGATGCTCATTTAAAAAAAAAAAAGTAGTGTTGAACTTCCGTTTTCTTCTTTTGGTGATCATTTAATTAATATTTTTAGGAAAGTGAATCGATTAATTTATGCTTTTAAATTCAATTCATCAAATATCAAATATTTATAATTTCCACTAGTACATAAGCGACCTCATATAAATTTTAAAAAAACATGGCAGCGCCCATGTCAAGTGAAGGAATAGTTACAGTTTCCTATAAAGCGTATCGTGATACGTATCGTAATACATATCAAATTTCACAATACGTATCGTTGGTAGAAAAAGTGAATCGTTACATGTGTAATCTATTTACTTACTGTCTTGTGCATTTTGGGTGATAGCAAGCAATACTCTAAATACAAATGAAATTTTGAAGATATATTGAACAGAGCAAAAGATATTTCAATATCACCAAGATGAGTGATACGTCTATCATAGTGATGTAACATGGAATGTCTCTGACTGTACTGTATCAGTATCACCAAGATGAGTGATATGTCTATCACAGTGATTTATCATGGAATGTCTCTGACTGTACTGTATCAGTATCACTAAGATGAGTGATATGTCTATCATAGTGATTTAACATGGAATGTCTCTGACTGTACTGTATCAGTATCACTAAGATGAGTGATACGTCTACAATGGTGATTTATCATGGAATGTCTCTGACTGTACTGTATCAGTATCACCAAGATGAGTGATACGTCTATCATAGTGATTTATCATGGAATGTCTCTGACTGTACTGTATCAGTATCACCAAGATGAGTGATACGTCTATCATAGTGATTTATCATGGTATGTCTCTGACTGTACTGTATCAGTATCACCAAGATGAGTGATACGTCTATCATAGTGATTTATCATGGAATGTCTCTGACTGTACTGTATCAGTATCACCAAGATGAGTGATACATCTATCATAGTGATTTATCATGGAATGTCTCTGACTGTACTGTATGTTTTGTTTTCATTCTATTACATGTACTTGATTCATGCAAATTATCACATGTTTTGTAATATTCAATGTATAACCAAAGAGGAGATATCTGGATATAAGAAATAACAAGATACATTTTGTACAAATATATTAGAAAACATTTTGCCTCAATACTTATTGATGCATCGATTGATCTCCTGTATCCTGCAATTGCTATAAAGCCTTTAATGCAGAGTGGCGGTCATGGTCATGATCATATGGTAGTTGGATTTACAACTACCTATGCAATAAGCACTTATCACCACAAAAGTTGTGAGTTCGTATCCCGCTCATGGTTAGATGTACTTGATAAAACATTATGTGATAAAGTTTGTCACTGACTTACGGCAGGTCAGTTGTTTTCTCCAGGTACTCCAATTTCTCCACCAATAAAAAAAAAATTGTTGGTTTTATAATGAAATAAATGAGATGGAAAATTTCACACTCCATCTAATCAAAGTTACCAGAATTATTAGTATTTTTCAACTGTTACATGTATATTGTTTCTTAAGTTGCAATACTGCAAAAGTTGGCATTAAGCACCAATCATTCAGTCTTGAGTTTCAAAGGAGAAAAATTTATAAAAGTGCTGTGCTTTTGTTTCCTAATCCCATTTTGTATAATTATATATTTATTGAGTGTATATTTGTGAAA
Source organism: Gigantidas platifrons (assembly GCA_002080005.1). Classification (NCBI taxonomy): domain Eukaryota; kingdom Metazoa; phylum Mollusca; class Bivalvia; order Mytilida; family Modiolidae; genus Gigantidas; species Gigantidas platifrons. The sequence goes on along the minus strand of MJUT01009315.1, from coordinate 580,353 downwards.
TAACATAAAGTTTACACTAAGATGCAAGTTAATACAGGTTATGGTGAAATTTTTCAACATACAACAAGATGAAAAAGAGGAAATAATTGTAGATATACTTAACAAGGGGAGATAATCTTTTTTTATTTTTTTTATTTTTAGGTATGGATAATCATGATAATAAGATTATAAGACCAAGAGCTTACAAGAAAAGACAGGACAATTGTAGTCAAAATCTTGTGCCAAGAGACCCATCATCAGGGAAATTTGTATGTGAACTTTGTGGTGGTACTTTTACAAACAGATCCTCCTACTTCAGACACAAAAGAATCCATGGAGAGAAAAAGTTCCGCTGTTTTCTGTGTGATAAAGCATTTCATCGGAAAGAACATCTACAGTCTCATATTCATCGCCATACAAAATCATTTCCTTTAAAGTGCTGTCAATGTAATTATGAATCTCATAGTCTTGACGAAGCTTCTTTACACTTTCAAACAACACACAATCAGGACTTTAAAGAATCGCCGTGATCTTAATTTTAATTAGCTATTTATTATGTAGATATATACTCAATCAAATTCTTGCCAAACTATGTGTAAGTGTATTGTGTGTCAAGTATATATTATTTTTAATGTCTGATGTATGTTCTTTATGCAGTGTTCTTTTTGTAAAAGAAAAAAAAATACTATATCAAGAAATTTATTTTATTCATTTTACAGACTTTAAAATTTTAATATGCAAGCAATTTGTTTTTATAAATATGATAAACAGTCAACTGAAAATATTTCTTAAATAATATTGTTTTTCTTTTCAATTAAAATTTGGGCAAATCACATTTTGAGATTTTACTTATTTTGGATAGCCTTTTATTTATTTGGGTTAATTTTAAGAGTTCCCAATAGAGTGTTATTTTTATGGTGGTTCAGATATTGCACAATTAGAAGCCAAATATGGAAACTTGATCATGGTCATCATGATCGCAAAAATGTTTTTGTTTTAACTCATATAGTCCAACAATCTCCACGCAAACCATTCTACATCAATATCTATTTTCTCTGACACGCCATTGGTTGACTCCATGAGAGATATCTATCATGGTGGATAAGCCACATCTTCATGCTCTTTTTTTGTTCACATGCATCACAAGCAGACGACAAGGTAGTTCAGTTAAATGACATAAATTTGTAGTGCTGCAGCAAAGGGGAGGGGCCTATTTTTCAACGTGTGGCAGAGGTTAAAATTGAGTTATGTTTTCTGAGTAATAGTCCAAATGCCTATGTTAGGGGATTTCATGGCCGTGATCGTATGGTAATTGGATTTACAACTACCTATGCAATCAGTGCCTATCACCACTAACGTTGTGAGTTGGAATCCCACCCTGGCGATGGTGTACTTGATACAATTATGTGACAAAGTTTGTCAGTGACTTGCGACAAGTTGGTAGTTTTCTCCGAGTACACCTGTTTCCTCCACCAATAAAATGGACTGCCACGATATAGCTAAAATATTGTTGAAAGTGGTGTCAAACCTCATAACCTTAACCCCCTTCTCCCCCCCCATGTTAGGTATTATGATCAATTGTGCTTCCTTGTCATTGCTGTCCATCATATATGTTAATTAAGGTCTTGATTTTATAAACTTCTGTCAAGAACATATTTACTAATGGAAATATTTTGTGTTATGAATTTACATGACCATTTTCACAATTTCCATCACATTACTATCTGGCTTTGTATTTTGTTATAGCTTTAATTTGAGTAAATTTAAACGAAATGCCAAAATTTGCCACCACAAAAATTAGTTACTTTTTAGGTAGAATATGTTTAGAAGGAATTTTTATTATGTTCAGATATTGAGTGATTCTAGTCTTTGTCTTAATTTGTTTCACCCACTTGCCCGAAAGCCAAATTTATTCATACAAACTCTTTCATAATTTTCACTTGTTTGTATTCAGTTTTACTTGTCCCTGGCTTCGGGCAAGTGGGTTAACGCGAAGACTGTGATTCTGACCAAAAGTATTAGAAAAAGGTGCTTGTTAGGGCAGGTGTATTATTATTAAATTTACAATTCACAAAAAAAAAATTAGGATAATGTTAAAAAAAATTGTCAGGTTATTAGAATCAGACCTTCACGTTTACTTGGTCTAACATTGTCTAAAGTTATAATGTTTTATAAAGATATAAGGGCTATATTTAACCTCACCTGCCTTATGTGACCTTCCAAGGGAACACTTCAACAGTGAAATATGGTCACATAAGACAGGTGGTCACTTATAACAAGTTTAATTGATATGAAATACACTGTGAAGGGAAATAAAAATTAAGGTCACATAATACAAGTTATTACATAATAGAGGTGGACACTAAAGCAAGTTTGACTGTAACATGTAGACTAGCGTCAGGGACAAAGCTCAGCATATTTGCTTCAGGTTCTAGGGTCGGCGTGCAGGTCGTGATGGTATGGTAGTTGGATTTACAACTAACTGTTCAATCAGGGCTGATCACCACTAACGTGAGTTTGAATCCCACTAATGCAAGGTGTACTCGATACAACATTATGTGATAAAGTTTGTCTGTGACTTGTGGCAGGTCAGTGGTTTTATCAGAGTACTCCTGTTTCCCTCACCAATAAAACTGACTGCCACAATATAACTGAAATATTGTTGAAAGTGGCATTAAACACCATAACCATAACCCTACTTCAGTTGCCAGCTGAGCACCATAAAATAACATGTCTAGTAGCCTAGCAACAGTTTTTTGGGATCCACCGACTGACTTTACATATGAAATATTGATAATTCAGTAGCCAGCTGGGTTACAGTCTGACAATTTTCAGGGGACACGGACAAATTTGAGTGGTATTGGGCTACTAGACCTCTGTTAAGTTTTATCCCTGTAGGGTGGTTTCAAATATTTATGTTTACGAATTTTCACTGCACTAGTTTGTTTGTTTGTTTAATGGTGTTTAATGCCACTTTCAACAATATTTCAGTTATATTGTGGCAGTCAGTCTTATTGGTGGAGGAAACCGGAGGACCCGGAGAAAACCACCGACCTGTCTCAAGTCACTGACAAACTTTATCACATAATGTTCTACACCTCACCCAGATCGAAATTCAAACTGAAAACATCAGTGGTGATTGGGACTGATTGCATAAGTAAATCCAACTACCATACTATCACGGCCACCACAGCCCCTCACTGCACTAGAGTATAATATTTCTACAAGAGGTGAATTAAAACACAAAGATTGTGTTCATACGTGTCAATTTTATTTATTAATCATGTTATAATTAATTGTTGTTATTTTCCAGAACATATGTCTTGCCAAACATGATATTTTTGTTGTGATAAATTAAAGCATGCTTATTAATACCTTTACATAATATTTTGTTTGCTATAAATAGATTTTTGTCATATGGATATGGTCTAAAAATAGAATATAATGTTTATTTGATGCTTATCAACCTATCCAAAACAATTTTTTATAGTCTCAATAAAAAAAGAATATTTTATTTTTACTCTTTTTCCTTTTTTAATTCAGAAATGATTTTTAGTGGTTTGTTAAGAATGAGATCAATATCTTCACTAACTACCTACTAACCAAAAGTGTGAATTATTATTGAACAAGCTTGAATCTTACACTGTTATTTCGATAAAATACTGATTGTGTGATCATGTGAAATGAAATGAATGCTTTAAAAATAAAAACAATTACAAAAAAAATTATCATTGAACAGGACTGAGTTGCACAAAGCTCAATTTTATTTAAGTTTCAATTAAAACTTAATTCTAACCTGACGTCCTTCTTTCGCTTTGCAAGCAAACAAGCGATCAACCCGATGACAAAATCTCATTAGCACATGCATGGTACACATTTAAGGCAGGTGATAAAATGACAAAATAAAATTATTTACACAGTTGTTCATGTTTTAAACATCTATATTCACTGAAAATTATCAACATATCCAAAATAAATAATATGTGACGTGCAATTAAAACATGCAAACACAATATTATTGTTACGGATGCTCCATCAATACGACTGACTTTCCCGTCGTAAATATATATGTAACTGACTTTCCCATTGTAAAAGTACATGTTGATGAATTATCGTCTGCTCAAATTTGGCAGCATAATTTGTGTGACATTGTCCTCAAACGTAAATATAAATTACTGTCTTCCAATCAAAATATACTACCATATTTGTACTGTTAGACATATCAGAATCAAAATAAATCATGGAAGCCAGAATGTGTTTCGAGTTTTAACATGGGTTGACGGATATTAGTAAATTTTATCCCGAGCCACACATTCTGGCTTCCATGATTTATTTCTTAAATTTACTTGGAATGTACATGAAATTAATTGAGACTTAAATTTAATTGAGGTTCATGCAACCCAGCCCAGACCAACAGACATCGTTGGCATCCCATGGTTGATGAGCTACGACAACTCTACACTCATCACCTGTGGATCAACTGACAAAGAAATCCTCGTCATGAAATACTCATTAGCTATTTTAAAACATGTTGATTAGTCCAGACCCACTATCTTACGGGAAAATAAATCACATTTTTAAAAAGAAAAGGATTTACTCCCAAATTAATATGATAAAGAGGAAACGAGCCGGTCTCAATTACCCCTGTGTTATTGACAATGAATGATATATCAACTAGTAAGACAGTGTCTTTCATGGCATGTTCGATTTACCTAATAGGAAAATTTGATGATGTTGACTTGTGTTGTCATGGAAACAACTAAATTCAGACCAAATACGGAACAACCGTGAAACGACAAGTTTTCATATGAGTTGATCAGGTTATGAGTGGAGTGTTATAAGCTGCGTGTTACAGATAGCGACCAAAAGGTAACTATTACATCAGTCTTCACGCTAACCCACTTGCCCGTAGACCAGGACAAGTAAAACTGGATTCGGACAAGTGAAAATTATGAAGGAATGTTTTTGAATAAATAGAACAATTTTCTAAATTTGGCTTTCGTGCAAGTAGGTGAAAAATTACAAAGCATCATTCAAATAGGGTCAGGGGTCACTTAAGACAGGTGGTTACTAAATACAGGTATAATTGATATGAAATGCACTATGAAGACTATTAAAACTAAGATCACATAATACAAGGTACTGCTTAATAGAGGTGGTCATGTAAAGCAGGTATGACTACTTAATTTAGGCTACTCTTCCTACAACACTTGATGGAATCTAAATAAAATTTCACCACATTCCTCCACATGTACCTATTTTTCTTTACCTTGACAGTAATTTTTTTATTACATTTCTGCATGCCCTTCTGAGTTTAAGCCCATTATTTGCTTTAATATGTTGTACATGATTATGGGAAAGAAGCAACCATATCTTTTGGGACTTTGTACTAGTATGGGATGAATTAAAAGTTTTCTTCAGAAACTACAAATATGTTTATCCCAAATTTTCTATGAATTATCAAATGAGTGATACAAGCTCAGGTGAGCCTGGTTTTTTTTTTTAAAAACCATAGTGAAATTTAACTAATCATATCTTCCAGTTATAAACAATCTT
>MJUT01009315.1:544256-562007 GCA_002080005.1 Gigantidas platifrons | reverse complement strand
CCGTGTTTCTGTGTTCCCAAACAGTAAAATGAAAGGGTCTAAACATAATAGCCAATGTTGCCCGTGTTTCTGTGTTCCCAAACAGTAAAATGAAAGGGTCTAAACATAATAGCCAATGTTGCCGTGTTTCTGTGTTCCCAAACAGTAAAATGAATGGGTCTAAACATAATAGCCAATGTTGGCCGTGTTTCTGTGTTCCCAAACAGTAAAATGAAAGGGTCTAAACATAATAGCCAATGTTGCCGTGTTTCTGTGTTGTTTATTCCTGATTTGCTCCTTCAGCCAATGTTGGCCGTGTTTCTGTGTTGTTTATTCCTGATTTGCTCCTTCAGCCAATGTTGTCCGTGTTTCTGTGTTGTTTATTCCTGATTTGCTCCTTCAGTCAATGTTGCCCGTGTTTTTCTGTTGTTTATTCCTGATTTGCTCCTTCAGTCAATGTTGCCGTGTTTCTGTGTTGTTTATTCCTGATTTGCTCCTTCAGCCAATGTTGCCCGTGTTTTTCTGTTGTTTATTCCTGATTTGCTCCTTCAGCCAATGTTGTCCGTGTTTCTGTGTTGTTTATTCCTGATTTGCTCCTTCAGTCAATGTTGCCCGTGTTTCTGTGTTGTTTATTCCTGATTTGCTCCTTCAGCCAATGTTGTCCGTGTTTCTGTGTTGTTTATTCCTGATTTGCTCCTTCAGCCAATGTTGTCCGTGTTTCTGTGTTGTTTATTCCTGATTTGCTCCTTCAGTGTCCTCTAACGCTTTATTTTCAGAATGTTTTCATAAATAAGCAAGAAATAAAGTAATGAATATATTGGAGAGAAATTTGTGTTTCCATCTAATAAATGTCTTTAGTTGGTTAGGTTTTTTGTTGTCATCTGATTACAAACGGGAAGATAGAAAAGATGAAAGATAAAAAACACATTGATAAACTTACTATAAATGGGATCTGCTGTCGGTGCAACACATAACCCTGAAAACGATACAATGTTCTACATATAGCAGCTGTTTATCAAACTTACATCTTGTAAGTTAACTAAACTCATTCATAAAAAAACATATCAAACTAGCGGGTCCCACGATCTTGTATATCTCACTAGGTATAAAGACGATTCCATTGCCAATCGTAGCATATGTTAATTTTACATCCCTCCCAGGACTTAGAACCCAATTTGACCTTCATTGATATAAAGTTAATTTTCATATCACAATGCTGCTTCATATCATATACAATTGTATTTTCATTCCTTGTTCTTTAAGATGATATTTGTTTATGATTTGAACACTATATATCAGTACCCTTACTGATTGTGATTACGACAAAAGGAACATATCCATGATCATTTGTGACAGAGATAGTCCGTAACAATTAAGCTAGTGGCGACAGTAAATCCAGGCCTTCAAGTGGTTTTTGGTCCAAAAATAGGGCTTTTTATAGGGCCGAATTTCTTGCAGAATAGGGTCTTATAGGGAAAATTTAATAATTTATAGGGAAATTATGGGGATATTTCTCTCTATTTCACCCCTTTTCTACTTAAAATACTATATGAAATACATACCTATTGATGTGATAATTATAAAGACGCTTACCAATAAAATCATACAATGTATACACACTTTAATCAAGTCTTGAAGATGACTGCACTACAGTATACCATGAGGAAACCGATACTCTTGAAGGTTTTCAAAGGAGGGGAGCGCAAAAAATACAACATTATAATTTTCGACCAATTAATTCTAATTTATAGGGCTAATATAGGGAAAAGAGCCATTTTATGCCAAAATATAGGGATCATAGGGCATTTTCAAAAATATAGGGATTTTATAGGAAATATAGGGCCGCTTGAAGGCCTGTAAAACGTTCGACATGATGACTTCAACTTAACCCTTGTTTCAGTAGCTTCCTTGTTAGCAGCAACCGTCTATCAAGTAAATCATTATTGGAACCACAAGCTCTGGAATATCGGATCAACTGAGAGATATATACTCAATATGCAGGTGCTGTTGGAATATTGCTACATGTAAATGGAAAGTTCACATTGGGATAATTGAAATCATCTCTTTTGTCGGAACCACAGTTCAAATTTAGGTTGATTCTCGCTTAAAATAGAGGTATAGCTTTCCTTTTCACATTTTTTCAGTAGCCACCTTTAATGGTGGACACATTTTCGAAAAAGGTTCACTCTACAAACATCCCAGCAATGTTTTTTGGGGGCTCAGTGGTTTCAGAGGAAAATATTTTAAAATAATATGTTGTCACAATCAGCATCGGCTGCATATTTTTGTTAAGATTGGACAAAACAATGTTTCAACGAAACCCATAACATACGTCATAATGTACCAAAGATTACATGTAGCATTAAAGGTGGCTTGTTTAAAATATACAGTTATATCAGTATTATTGCGTAACTGCGTTGTATATATACACAAAGAAAAAAGGTTAAGCACCCCCTGATATATTAAAACATAATAAGTTACACTAAGTTTAGATTCTAATATTTATATTGATTATAGCAAGAACAAAGTTCCATTAAAAAAAAGTGCTCCCACAGGTGTGACCAATATGTCTAATATCGACTAGTCATGCACATGAACCATGTCTCTCACGCATTACTCAAAATTCAGCATGTTCACGCTTCGAATTTGGGTATTTAAGTCCGGTGTTTTAAAAAAAATTATTCATTCTCAGTAAGCATGGTACGAAGGCGAATATCAGAAGCACAAAGATGGCAAATAATCAGCATGCATACAAGAGGGATGTCCTTCAAAGATATTGGACATCAGATGGGCTACCACTATACTTTACTTTAGTCAGTCGACTGGTCAAAAAACACACACAAACCAACAATGTGAAAGACTTGCCAAGATCCGGCAGACCACGGGAAACATCTGATCGTGACGACAGGGCATTGCAGCGTTTGGTTAGATGGGTGTCATTCGCAATCAGTCCCGTACTCAAATAACACTGGCTGCCCAATAGACGTCTGTCAACAAGAACAATTAGAAACCGTCTGAAATTAGCGGGACTTAAGTCAAGGAGAGTCATTAAGCGTTCACTGTTGGCCGACCGACATCGACAATCACGTTTGGCAGATCATGGTGTTTAGCACGACGTGGTTGGAATGTAAGGACATGGCGCAAGATCCATTGGTCAGACGAGAGCCGGTTTCTGCATCATGTAACCGACTGCCGGGTGAGGGTTTGGAGACACAAAAATACAGCCTATACCCCCAAGGAACATCCAGGCAACTGTCCCTTACGGTGGAGGCTCAGTAATGGTTTTGGGTGTATCTCTCATGACTGCAAGCTGGATTTAGTCACCATACAAGGCAACCTAACTGGTGATCAGTACATCAGAGACGTCTTGCAACCAGTTGTTGTCCCCCATATCGACAACCACCCACTAGCTACAAGGCCTTATATGGATGACAACGCCAGGCCTCATCGTGCAAGAGCAGTAACGCCTACCTCCAAAGCGAAGCCGTGGCTTCTGTTCCTTGGCCAGCCATGAGCCCAGATTTGAATCCCATAGAGCATATTTGGGACATGTTAGGCCGTCGTATGCATGCTTGGGAACCTCCAGTGCAAAACATTCGTTAGTTGGAAGCAGCATTGCATCGGGAATGGCAGCAGCTATCACAACAGGACATCCGACGTCTAACTGGAGGGATGAGACGCAGGGTTGAGACCGTCATCCAATCACGTGGAGGTTACACCCGGTACTGAACTTTGAACAACAGATGTCGTCACGTGATTCATAAGTAACGTTTTGAAAGTGAAATGACAATCTTATCGTGCTTATTGATCTGAAGGTCAATACTTAAAATGGACATGTTTTACTGCAAAAACTGGTCTTGTGATATTGTGATTAAATATTCATTAAATTAACATTTTTCTTGATTTTTTGTTTTGTGGTTTCTTACAGCCAATGTAATGTCCTAACAGGTCACCCATTGCGTTCTTGAGATCATCTGGCCAGTAAACTTGTGATACTTGTCGTATCATTTGTCATTTAAAAAAACATGGGGGTACTTAGCTTTTTTCTTTGTGTACTAGTATATATACAAGCACAGTAATTCAAGTAACAATGATTGACAGATTGACAGCTGATAAGAGAAAGTTGGCAGTACTTAAATAGCAGAGGAAAAGATAATGATGATTGACAGTTCAGATGGACTAGTCCATGCTGTTAACCCTTTAAAGGATATTAGTCTGACCCAAGTTATGGGTATATAATAAATGGTTAAAGGCAAAGTGGCGCAATATCCATTTGGATAGCCGCCATCAAACCCCAAATATTAATTAATCAATTTGGTTCGTCATTTCTCGTGAATGCGACCTGCAAAGTTTGAAGAGAAGAGTAGCGGTAAAAGTATTTATTAGTTTAGGACAGGCACATGTGGAAGAGTCAATTTTGACAGTTTTGTAAATAATTTAATTTTTAGGAATTTTAATCTTTACTATGTTCATAAAATATATTTTTGTAAATAAAACATTTTCATATAATTACTTTGATAACTTTTTCATTTAATTATCATATTTAAAACCTCTTAGTAATAAAATTAATAAGGTCTACAACTTTGTGTTATGTTTTGTATTCTAATTAGGTTCATGACCTAAGTTCATGAAAGGTAACCCTGATATGTATCTTTTCTTTGCATATTTGATTAGTTAAGGTCAGTTTGACCAGTTATTTCCTTTCATTGGTTATTGTAGTCACCTGAATTTTTGGTGGAAAATTCTTTTGTTCTTTGAGGCATTCTATTACTTTTTCATATCTTGAAAGGCAGACATATTGCCAACTGCTATTATATTCTTTGAAATTGTTGATGACTATTTGAAACAGCTTTAACTATATTTTTATTTGGCAGCACTAACATTCATTAAGGTATTTATACTAAACTTACTAATTGTCTATAAAATAACTTTCTCAGTGAGATTGAGTTGATTGACTGATTGACTGATTTATAAAACATATTAAAATATGATAAACTTATTTTAACATATGAAATGCAATTTAAATGTGATAAACTTATAAAACCAATTCCAATAAAATGTTAAAGGTTAAATGAAATAATGTTTGGAACTATTAAATATGAATTTAATATTGAGCATAATACTATTTTTACCATTATGATATTAAAAAGGTGAGTTATTAACAATTCTATGTGTAATCTGTGTTTTGTGTAATTGTGCATGTTTTAAGCACAATAGTTATGAACTTAATTTTATATTCAGGTTACCATGATATAACGCTGATGAACAGCTAGATACATATATTGTGATCTTGAGGTATCCTGAATTCCAAGACCTTTGCACCCCAGTGTGAGGTAAAGATAATTGTTTTTATAGTTTTGCTTATTAATGCTAATTTTGCTTCTTATTATTTTACCTTATTATAATGTTTAGCTTGTGCTTATTTTTGCTTAGCTTATGCTTATTTTTGTTATTTCTTTGTTTGGTATTATGATGCTTAGTTTATTCTTATTTTTTATATTATTTTGTTTGGTTCATGTGAAGCTATTTGTTTACATGTAATACTACTTATTTAATGTTTGTAAATGTCCATGAGAACCATGAGCAGATATATATAAATCATTTGTAGAGAATGTATATTTTGTTAGAATAATGAAATAGAAACTTGTCCTATTTGTAATATACTTTAGCATACATAAACTATCAAGAGTTATCTTTCTTGATCCATTATTTATAAAATTTACATTGTCATTACAGGGTCTATTTTATATGGAATTATTCCAACTGCAATAAATGCTAGAACTCACTACGTCTGTGTTTTTATTATTCCACTGAGAATTGACCCGACGACACACATACTATAATAGGCTAACGACGTTACCTGGTTGTTCTGAGGTTGTAATTTGCTCATGGAATGGTCGCAACTTCTGAACAGGTAACATGGGATTGTTCTATAGCTTGTGCTGTTTATATTCAGCATTTGTGAAACATAAGTGTTCAGGTTTGACAGAGTTTCGTCTTTGCTTTGTGTTTTGTGGTTATAGTTTTATAATTTGTGCTTGAACACTGCTGTGTTTGTGGTTTCCAGATGGTCTGAAAGTTAGTTTGTTTTAAGATAAGGTATGGGAGTTGGTTTAAAGGATACAGATTGTATTGAGTTTCTAAGTTTGTGTTATTGTTTCAATTGTTCCGGAAAGTTTGTATTTGACTTTCAATAGTTTGGGTTTCAATTTGTTAGCTTCTCAAACTCCATAAAAATGGATACGGACTAAAAAGAGTTCCACGCGTACACGTTATACTGGCACCCATCGAATAAAGCAAGATTAGATCTAATTATGTACACAAAAATGAGAAATTCAAAGCGAACATATATCACGATATGATTATACGTACCAAGATCTGATACAATAAGATCATATTGATGAACGCATACAGAATCAAGTCGGGATATCAGTACGTTCCTTTGTAATGCTGTAAGATGCGGATGCCTTCCTAGTAAGGATACATGGACCTTATTTTTCTGGCATTCTCCGTTTGTTTCAACTGCATAACACATGTAGACCAGCGCTATGTTGTAGTCTGTATATACAACTTGTAAGGCAGCTACAAAGACATCAGTGTCGATATGGTCAACGTTACCAGTTAGAATTGTTTGATGTGAAATGATCACAATGGCAATGTCATTATCATAGTTATATTACAAATCGTACAAACGTCTGTTGTGATAATAATTAGTATCTTACTCGAAAATCCTCTTAAACAGAGAACTTGCTTTAAAAATTATCTCATTCAGAATTGTTTTATCTACAGGAATAAGTTCAAAAATGTAGTTATAATGTTTTTAATTATTGGTGTTTGAAATCTAGCTGATGTATATAAGTTTGGCAGGGCTGTCTGTCCTAATTCATAAACATGAGGTGGATTTCCGTTTCATCTGCTTCTTTGTACATCCGAACAATTGTTTTTATGTCCACATTTCATGAGTTATTATGACAAGTGATTGTATATAATGTTGGTGGTCATCTGTGATCTTATAGATTATCAACAGGTACAGTCTGACATTCCTTGTCATCTCACAAAAAAATGTTACAGTGTGATAAACGATAGAATCTATGAAAAAAATAGTTCATAAGACAATTCGCCCGTTCCCTTTCTTACAACTGATTCTGATTGGATACAGGGCAAAATACAACCGCATCGACGATATAAAGGTTAGCGTACTCGCCTTGAGTGCAACAGATGATGAGTTTGCGAGCCCGTCATGTCAAGCCAAAGACAATACAATTGGTATATGCTGCTTCTCCGCTAAACATTAGGCATTAATAAGTAAGATCAAAGACTGGTTGGCTCGGAATCAGGATAATGTGTCCGAGTAGAGTGACATGTTTATCCGAGAACTGTTGTTTCAATGAGCTAGCACTATAAAAATCGTGCTTATGCGTGTTGATAAAGCGGACTTCATCATTATCTCATTGAAAAGTAACTTGTTCTCGCCATGATATAGCTGAAACAGCTCAGATGGCCTTAATGAACAATCACGCACTCACAATGCAACCTCATTGACATGCATGCGACAGAAAAGTTATTATTAATTGCGGATACTGTCATAGCTTTGTGTTGTCCACAATAAGTATCGTACACGGCTTGCGATTTCTTGTACGAATTCATTCTTGTGGTCAGAAGTCAAAGACACAAGCATCTAGGTCATGCATCGAAAAGAAGAAGCTCTTCGTTTGGAGCCACATTGTGTGATACCCGTATTATTTTGTTTCTGTTCTGTTGTTAGTTTGTTTCTTTCAATTATGTTCTGAGCGGTGTTACTTTGTACTATCCGATTTATAATTATTTAGTATTTTGGGTTTGCTGTAGGTCTAACGATTGTTTTCTTTCCTCCATCAGACTTTCATCAGACTCGAGAATATGAGTAACATGGCGGGTGTCTTATAAAAAAAACAGGAACAGCTTGCACTTTGTGACCTTTGAACCTGAGTTCAATGTTGCTTGTGTCTCCTAATTGTCTATTCTTGGTTTATTTGAACCGACTGAATAACAAATCTCATATTTGGATTTTCAATTAATTCTTACCTTCATATCTGTTTTCTGCAGTCAGAATGTATTTTCCTGCCGATCCTGTTAACATTCCAGAATTTGCTCCCGAACATGACTTGGAATGTCGCCTTTCAAGCAAGAAATAATTATTAATTTTTGTAGGAAGGTATCGTTGAAAGATTACAATCAAAGGAAAACCTAATTAATTTAATTGTTTTTCTTTTTCAATTTTTGTAAATTCACTCAAACTTTTTTAAATTTGATTTTAAACAATTAAAACTAAATTGTTTCATAAACAAGTAAGTGTTATTTCTAATAGTCTAGTAGGTGTCTAATTTAATAATGAATTTGTTCACGCCACGATATATAGCTGAAATACTGCTAAAGTTGGCGCTAAACACCAAACAATCAATCAATCAATCAATCTTAAATTAGTACTGGATATGAAGCTACAAGACAAATAGATGGTACAGTTGAAACATATCTAAACTTTTTCTTCTACTCAAATGACAACGAACCGATAAATATGCATTTTCTTATCTTTATTTGAATAGTGAGTGACAATTTGGAGGACCGTTTTAATGGGGGTAATTGATCAGACTATGGATTTCCACATCTGATTAAAAATCCCTTTTCCTTTTCATATTACGTATGATTCCTATACAAAAAAAAGATATCTCATGCAATCTCCTGTGCAAATATACAATGTGAAATGAATCGCAAGAGCGTTTACACATTACGAAAATAATTATGAGAATCCTCCGTGATATACTCATTACGAAAAAAAAATACGAGAATTTCCCGTGATATACTCATTACAAGAATAATTACGAGAATTTCCCCTGATATACTCGTTACGAAAATTATTATGAGAATTATCTGTGATATACTCATTGTGAAAATAATTACCAGTATTATCCGTGATATACTCGTTACGAAAATAATTATGAGAATTATCCGTGATATACTCATTGTGAAAATAATTACCAGTATTATCCGTGATATACTCGTTACGAAAATAATTATGAGAATTATCCGTGATATACTCATTGCGAAAATAATTACCAGTATTATCCGTGATATACTCGTTACGAAAATAATTACGAGAATTATCCGTGATATACTCGTTACGAAAATGATCAGTGATATACTCGTTCCGAAAATAATTACGAGAATCCATCGTGATATACTCGTTACGAAAAAAATTACGAGAATTATCCATGATATACTCGTTACGAAAATAATTACGAGAATTATCCGTGATATACACGTGCACATTACAAAAATAATTACGAGAATTCTCTGTGATATACACATTACGAAAATAATTACGAGATTTATCCGTGATATACTCGTTACGAAAATAATTACGAGAATCCATCGTGATATTCTCATTACGAAAATAATTACGAATATCCTCCGTATGCCATATACATATGTCCATCACCACCACGATACCAGTTCCAAATAGAAGAATGCCATGTGCCATTTGGACCCCACTGGAATGCTGTCCGTTCTAATTCATACCATATGCCCTGAAACTTTCAGTTGAATAAATGTTCAGCATATAAGAAACATTTTACATATATATATATTGTTTGCTTTGTGTGAGATTGCGAATATTTCACCAAGCTCTTGCATCTTTTGATAATACAAATCCCACCAATCAATGGTAGTGTAGTCAAAATGTGTCCATATTGGCAAAATATTTTAAATCCTAGCTATTGTCTCATCTCATAGTATTATTTATATGGTTACAGAAATGTATGGTTGCTAGCCTGCCAAGTACTTTTCCAAAATGTGATAGGTCTGGCAGTCTTCTAGGATATTTAACCAAGGTTGAGTTCAGATACTTTGAAATTCGTTTGTTGTTTTGGTTCCAGAAGTACATGTATACAGTTGTCAAGTACTTCAAAAAATAGGTCTGAGAGTCTCTAAGTAAATTGACCAAAGATTTTCAATTCCAAATATTCTATGATACAGCTATAGTTCTGGTTCCAGAAATTTACGGTGGAGTTGACCATTCCGGAAACTGGTACATGTAGTTCTAAGAACTATATGATTTGTACCTGTACATAAAACGTGGCATTTCATGTTCATTTTCAACTTTTTTTGTGGAAATTTTACATTTTTAATTGATTGTTGAGATGCGAGGTTTTGTTCGTAGAGGACTTTTTTGCTTTGGTTGGTTCTGCACGATTTTTTAGAGGAAATTTTAAATGTCTTGTCACAAAACATAGAAACTTGAGGCTGATTTTATGATCGACGAGCATAAAATAATTACTACATATAGGGGTTACAGTTATTCTGATTAACCCCACTTTCAACAATATTTGAGTTATAATCGTGGAGGTCAGTTTTATTAGTGGAGGAAACTGGAGTAGCCGGAGAAAATCACCAACTTTTCGCCAGTCACTGATAAACTTTATCACATAATGTTATATCGTGTACACCTCGCCATTAGCGGGATTCGAACTCATAATTTTTGTGGTGATAGGAACTGATTGCACAGGTAGTTGTAAATCCAACTACCATACGATCACGAACAGGACGGCCCCAATTACTACATATAAAAAAGTACTTCTCTTACACATGGATACACTTAAATATACAAAAATGTATCTTAATTCACACGTTGTCTGTAGCTTGTGTCGTTCTCGTTAAAGGTTTGCTACTCCGTGTAACAAAGGATATATTTTACTACGTGTTTTTGGGACTTGTTTTTTGGTGATAATTGGAATCATCTCAGCGCTTACATTTATGAAATATATTGGTTTTAAACATCAAAGGGAAAATTATAAAAAATAGCGATAATAAATAAAACCACGGGTTCGACAATAAATAAAAATAAAAGTAATTCTAAATAAAAACGTTGATAATACACATATGAATGCGAGATTTTATGCTATAGAATACTGCCTTAACAATAACCATCAACCAGTAGTTTTTCCACTCTTTCGTTTTTAAATTAATAATAGAAATGTTGAAAACACATTGATCTAATTAAAGTTTCAAATACAATTTTTGATTTTCAACTATTTATTTTAAAATTTCAAAAGATGTAGTACAATTTCCATTAGCTATAATTGAATTTTCAAAAGCGTATCCAAAGATTTTTAATAAGTTTATCGGTGACCTGCCACATGTCGGTGGTTTTCTCTGGGTACTCAGGTTTCCTCCACCAATAACTCAAATATTGTTGAATATGGCGTTAAATACCAGAACCATACCCCCACTCTTAATTATACCGAACATACGTGCATTGAGAAAATCCAACATAGACGAGAAACATATCTCACATTGATATCTTCACTCGTTACTTCCCCTAGGGGGAGATAACTGATTACACACATCAACGAAAATATTAAATTATATTTTTTGTATCTTTCTTATTTCATGAAGTAAAGATTAACCAATTATTTTAATTTATCATTTTAGCTTAGAGTGGTGAATAGAGACTTCTAATGCACAATGTATGTTTGCACGCGAAGTCTCCTCTAAGGTAAATCTCTCTTATTATCCCGGATTTCAATAATTTTCCGATAGGTTTCACAGATTAAAGGAAAAGACCAGTCAGTTGAAAAGTTGTTTTAATTCAATTCATTATAACTTGTTATTCGTAAATAACTTATTATTTAAAAAAACACCTTTATTAACATTAATATACCCAATTAGAAATATGAATATTTGGAATTTCCTGTCGCAGTGTAAGCGGCCATGACACTTCTTCATGTGACGTCACTCAGTCGTATCATGTTAGTTGAATAAATAACATGTATCTGACTCTTCCCAACATCGTGCCCGTTTGGTTATGTTTTAATATCAGATCAACTGCAATACAATGTTTATAAATGTATATCGTTCTAATTTTGTTCTTAATATTCCCATCCAATATTACATTTTCATAAAACAAAGGAGTTTATTTGTATCGGGGGAGGGGGGAGGGGGTGGGTTCTACGTATAATTTCATGTTTTACGTGATTGGCCGTAGGTTAAATAACTGTCACTTTTAACTCGTTTTGTGCTTACACATGTTTTTTTTCTTTTTGTCCCCAATGCTGTCATACTTTCTCGTGTTTTTCGAGGTCACTGATCGATGATCATTGTGTTGACAGGTAGTCCTGTCCGGATCGGTAATTACACACAAAAAATCTTCTCACACTTTCCCTTCGTTACTTAGTGCAATAAAATGCTTAACATAAGTCATAATGATTTTATAAATATCAAAAGATAAATATATACCACGTTATTTTACGATTTACATAATTTTTAATGATAAAATTGCAACTGATCAATGCTGATATAATATACGATACCAATTGCGTGACGTAACGGGAAGGTATAATCCGAGAATGGATACACCCCTTTTCAGGCTTTTGTCTCCTCCACATTGGAGAGTTTTGAAAAATGGCGATCCCCATTATTTGGTGCAACAGGCAACTTCAATGACCAAATTCTACCTTACGGTATACTATTTTTAACATTCATTAACACAAATGTCTTTTATTTACTGTCATTTAAATTTTCACGCTAACTTGTCAAGACCATGGCCCTTTCCTTTAAGTACTGTGTTGTATTGCAGATCAAAATTTGTGGGATTCTAAATCACCACAACGTCGGAACGGAAAAGCACTCGGAGAATGTTAAATTCATATATTATGTTCTGTGATTAACTAAGAAATAATTCATGGAAGCCAGAGTTTGTATACAGTTTTAACGTGGGTAACATTATTTTCGTACAAATTTTATCCCGAGCGTGAGCGAGGGATAAAATGTAACGAAAATAATGTTACCCATGTTAAAACGTGATACAAACTCTGGCTTCCATGAATTATTTCGATTCTAGTAGGAAAAATCTAACTTATTTTTTGAAGTGGAAGTAGGTAGTGGAAATGCATTTCATAACAAAATTCACTAACCTTCATGTTTTACAGTTTACAGTTGTTTTTCTTTTATGTATAAATAGACTGCGATTTAATGGCATTTTGAATTTAGCAACTTAAACAAGTAAAATGCTCACAAAATCTTAAAAATAATTCAGTAACCATGTCTTGCAATGTCATCAGCGGTCCTTGTAAGCGACTTCCGGAAGATGTTAAATTTCAAAAGTCAAAGTCCATTGATGGTTGTCTTAAGTATTTATTCCGGAAAAATATAGGTAAAAATAATACGGGAATTTTATGTTTGTTATGCACCACAGTGCTGTATGAATACATAAATTCACTAAGGAATTATGTTTGTAATTTGTTCGTCAATACGCATGAGCGAATTAAAATATATCGTGTGTTTTATCACTGTATTATTTATATAGCCAATGAAGGACGTCATGTTAGAATTATAGTATAACTAACTGTGATGTTCGATTACCAAAATTATGTCACGAATGACCGCACAACTGATAATTTACGAATGCGCGAAGCGCATGAGTGAATTATCAGTGTTGTGCGGTCATGAGTGACATATGTTTGGTAATCGGACATCGAAGTTAGTTATATTGTTTATTATATAGACTGTTTTGAGTCAATCAATTTGATATTTTCTTTCATCTGCATTGCATGTGTTTATTTCTCTATTGCGCATTAATATACAACTGTGTCCTTGGCTACTCGTTGACTGAAAAGTTTGTCTAATGCTTTCAATTTTGTAAATAAATAAATTCATGTGCACATATTTCGATTAGGAATATAATTTCCATGTTGGTTACTTGTAAACTGTGTGACCATAGTATGCATTCGACCTTGAAAGACACAATTTTATTTATTGACACTTGGTGTATGTTTCATTTTTACTATATGTACATTTCATTTGTACCCTTGTGGGAAGAATGTTTTGTGAAAGAAGTCGGATGCATACCAATATTTGGCCGTAACAAAGCCAAAACTATTTCAAATTCGATGGATTATATAATTAGAAAACAGGTAATTTAACAATATAACAGCTAGGAAATGTAAATCGTTAATTGTGGGTCCAAACGGTTCAAACGTTATATGTGTAATTCAAACGGATCATAACGGAAGGAAACTGGACTAAAGTTCACTCAGAATCGGAACCACTAAACGATAAAGGTAGGATTCTTTTATATTTAGTTTTTGCTATTTGTAGTCCGGAATCATCACTTTGTCTTTTCTGACTAGACTTAGGATTGTTAAAATTAAAAGTTCTTCCGTAAATGTAAGTGTTCCCATAAAAAACGAGATGACATTTTAGTGTCAGAAGTCATTGTACTAGTACTTGTAGTTGACGAAAGCTGTGAAAAATTTGGATTCATTTCACAAGAAGCAATAGAACGAACACTGTTATTTGGAGTTAATTTATAGCAGACGATCTTTTTGGGGAATCGTCGGTTATCCACGGTTGATTCCGATATGTTCCTCTCTCTCCATCACCCGTGGGTCAAATCGCTTGTAAACATTCGTACTCATGAATATTCAAAGTTTCGAATTAACCAATCAAAATCACTTTGATGAAAGTGAAACTCTTTGGTATCGGAGTTAAAAAATCGTTCTGTCAGTAATGGATGCGCCCATTAAAATGTGTGGATGAAGTAGTGTAGTGCAGTATAGAAAGTCCCTCAATTCTTTCACTCCAAATTTTTGCAACAGGTCCGATATTTTTAACTTTTAACCAAACTCATTATGAAAGGAATGATTTGATTGGTTGAATCGCATTAGAAGTTTGTAATGCGATGACTTATGAATTATTCATGAGTACGAATGTTTACAAGCGATTTGACCCACGGGTGATGGAGAGAGAGGAACGTATCGGAATCAACCGTGGGTTACCGACGATGCTTTTTTTGGAGGGGGGGTTAAAGTTTTATCCTACTGTTGGAAAGATTCTTTCTACCGAGACCACATGTTGTTAGAGCATAATTCTGCCATGAAAAGTACTAAAACATGTCAATGTTTGCTAAATTTATCTGTTTTTATTGTATTGCAATGAAATACTAGATTAAGATATCCTTTTGTTTATTTTTTAAATCTTTCCTTTATCATAAATGAAACTAACAATCTGTCAATGAAATGAAGCAAAGGGACATCACTCCATATAATATTCTAAAATAAAAATAGTTCCGATTCGAAAAATGGCGGGGAAAATAGCGAGAGTGAAGATAAAAATGGTAATTTCAGTGAAATTACCGTTTTTATTTAACTCGGAAATCACGGTATTTCATCGATATCTATATAACTTGTTTTAATTGTGATATTCCTGCGCTAAAATTTGAACTTTTCGAAACACTGAGAAATGAAGTGTAAGGACCGATATATAGTGTAACGTTTACGAGGTCAGCTCTTTACTATTTACGCTGTTTCTTTACTTTTTTTAATCTTGCCCTACTTGGCCTCTTGATTTCCGAGACGTTACATTTAAAACAACCCGTCGAGAACCCCCTAGTATATTCGGAAATATTTATTTAGCCATGTCAACCAATCAAATGAAGGGGATTTCTTTAGTTCAATAATTTAAATCGGAAAGTCTAGAGAGGTTGGAATATTTCGCGCCCTGCCGGTTAGATCGTGCTGGTCTGCTGAAAGATTTTCATTCTAGACTGGGGAACTGAAAGTGAAACATCTGTGGTAGGAGTTCAGAAACATTTTTCTTCATGGTTTAAAATTTCGTGTAATTTTTTTGTTAAAAATCAGTCGGAGATGGACGACGCGCGGTTCGGTATTTTAATTCGTTAAATTTAGTTTAAACTTAAAATCGTGAGTGTTGTTAGGAATATTCTAGAAACAGACGCTGAATATGGTTTTATGGTAAGACATGCATACATCTTCCCTTGAAAACGAGTGTCAATATTATTACGAATCCAGTCAATCCATGTTTTGATTAATTGAGAAATTATCTTGATTATTTGTATAAAAAAAAAAAAAGAAGATTTGTAGTCATCATAATCTTCTTTGTTATCGGTGACATGTCAATGTAAATTTCACTTTTGACATGTTTGAAATGAACATCTAAGTATCTGAAAGTTTGGGGTTAACTGGTTCCCATTTTTCTTCGTTTATGATATGTGAGATTTGGGTACATTTAATCCGGGGAAAATATGAATGAAAATTAAACACGGAAAATGAGTGAATAGTTCACGACATATAGGTGGTATAGTTTCCAGAATTTACGTATAAAGAAACGTGTGATTTGGGAAAATTTCTATCTAGAGGTTTACAGAGGTCAAATAGTGTACTATTAGAATTTAGGTTGTGTAATTTCAATATTAGTCCTTATAGTCGGGAATATTGTGAGATTTCAATCTTGAGGGGTGATATAAATACCCAGAGACCAGATAATGATCAATTACGTCCAATTAGTGATAAGATTCCTAGTTTGAGAAATTGGGTCATAAGTCGACATCCGTGGTTAGTTTTATAGTTGAGATACATTCAGACACAAGGAAGAAACTGATTAAGGATCAATTAAAGGTTGGGATAAACAAGATAAATACTGCCATATTTTAACTGTTGATTCGTATATGTGAATTTTGTGTAATAAAATATAATAAATGTAGAAGTCTTGATTAATAGTTCCAGAATACAAGTAGCGTTATTTACTTTTGTTATAGATGAACATACAGGTGATATTCGGTACCCTGGTTTCCTTACATAAATAAATTAGATTGGCGATTGTTCGCCTAGTGGTGATATATGATACTCTAGTTTCCTTACATAAATGAATTAGATTGGCGATTGTTCGCCTAGTGGTGATATATGATACTCTAGTTTCCCTACATAAATAAATTAACTTGGCGATCGTTCGATTGACGATGATACCCGGAACTCTGGTTTCCTCACAGAACTAAATTAGCTTGTCAATCTGATATCCAATATACTAATGGAACTCCTCCATCCAATAGGGTTATTCAAGAGTGACTTAGTGGTTTCAACTCTCATACACCAAACAAGGACATTTGAAGCGATTAGACCTAGTCACATAACTGACTTAGTCTTGGAATAAATCCCAAGGATACTCTTTACCTCCTTTGGTCAAATTTACAAGTGGTGAGAAGATACCCTGAACGTATACTTTCAGTCCATTCATACCTTGTTACCAAGTCGCGATAAACTGGTTGACATAGAACCTGAGTATGGACCCTTATTCTTGTGATTGATATCGGATACATGTAGTGTCCACAAGTCATGGAGCGAAAGCACAGGCCGAACCCTGTTATACGAATTTGTTGACATTAATCGGGACATTTGAGCTAGCCGAGGCATTTTTATTCATGAAACTTGTGGTTGAAGTAGAACCGATTTCTGCATTACAGACCCAATTTTTGTTACATAATTATAAAGTTTAGACTAATTTGAAATAATCTTATCAGCCATATTGTTCTTTGGGAAGGGGTGTTTCAGATTGTTGCAAAATAAATTGATGTTCTATGGGGAGATGTTAGCAGTGGTCCTAAAGGTCCGAAATTATGTAAACAAACCTTAATTAGATGGATAGTACATGTTCAGTGTTGGATTTACCTATAGGCCCGATAGGCTGAAGCCTAGGGCCTCAAAATTTAGGGGGCCTCCTGTGTATAATATTTTTAACATTGTTATTGGACTTTCACACTTATGCTGTCATAACGTACTGTACTTTCTAAACAACCCTTCAGTAATTTTCCTTACACAATTGCACTCCATTTCAGAATATTGTAGAATTTTAAACACCCCTCATCATCTTTTCCTTTATTGAAATTGATTAAACACGCTTCCATCTTCTCCCAGTCGTGAAGGTGGGGATTTGGAAGGGGCCTCA
>MJUT01009315.1:506213-524248 GCA_002080005.1 Gigantidas platifrons | reverse complement strand
TACCCTTTCATATCTTTTGACAAATTGTGTCATCTGTCCTCGAATTACGGCCTCTGATTACCCTTTGATATCTTCAAACTTTTCTAACAATCAATGGTTTCAAATATTTTCAGCAACAAAATGGAATTGAATAATATAAATGATCTAAAGGGCAAACTCCACGACTATTAATGGTTTGTAGATCCTTTAATTTCACATTAAGTTGAAGTCATCGCTTCTTCCAAAGTTTTACGGTCGCCACCATGACTTGGTTGACCGTTATGGAATATCTGTGTCACAAATGACCACAGATATGTTCCACTTGTCGTAAACACTTCCCGGTCCTTTCCTCATTCATGACTTATCATGATCACTGGGGTTGTAACTAGATTAACACGACAGGTGCCACTAGTAGAGCAGGAACTGCTTACCCTTCCGGAGCACCTGAGTTCACCCCCGGTTTTTAGTGGGGTTCGTGCTACTCGATTTTTAGTTTTATGTGTATGTTTTGTAGATCGTTGTTTGTCCTTTTGTCCTTTTGTATCTTTTGGCCATTGTGTTATCTGTCCTTCGACTAACGGATTCTGATTATCCTTTGGTATCTTCAAACTCTTCATCATGAAATACGTATTAAATTAGAATCAAAGACGCAAATGTGGAAATGGTCTAGTATTGGATTTGAATTTGAACATCTTGACGAATTGTCTTTGAGATACTTTCATTGTTTTGTTTCTTCAAGAATCCCCATGAACCTCTGGGTTAGATTATGAGCTTTCAACAGAGAAATACAGGCATATCGCGATGGTCTTTTTATATGTGGAAGAAACCGGTGTATCGGGAGAAAACAACCAACCTGTTGTATTCCGATGTTTCATCGAATAGACGTCGCCATTGGTTGGGAATCATTCTCACAATATAAAGTGGTTCTAGACACTTTTTTAGCCAAGATTACCCCTTTGGTATCTTCAAGCTCTTCTTAACAAATGATCTGAAGGTCAAACTCCACAACTACTCATGTTTATTTAGGGTCTTATATAAATCAGTGGATCTGTCCACAAAATATGTGTCGTATAGTGATGGAAAACTAGACTGCATTCACCTGAATTCTTGAATACCAATTTTTGTGACATGAGGATAATTTGTATTTTCATGATCATCTAAATTCGTGGTTCCCCTGCACCATACATACAGATTAATTTATTGTGAAGGAAACTGGAGTACTCAGTAAAATCTAATGACCCACCGCAAGTCATTGACGCTTTGCCTAGAGTATACCGCACTACTAAGTTTAGTGATGATAGGCACTGATTACATATGTAGATGTTATGTGCCCGTGTGGCTCAATGAGTTAGGTAGTTGGATTACCTAGCAACTTATACAAGCCTATCACCAATACGACGTGGGTTCGCGCCCGGCTTTGTAAATTACAAAAAGGGTGCATTCGACTCGCAGCTGCAAGTGATAAAGTTTACCAGTTCCTTGCCCATGGTCGGTTGTTCTCTCTAGGTACTCCGGCTTCTTCCACCGCTAAAACTGGTCGCCATGATATAGCTGAAATATTGCTGAAAGTGGCGTTAAACGTCAAAAATCAAACCAATCAATCATATTTAGATGTTAATTCTACTATCATACAGCATCAACTACAACAGTAAATATTATTTTCTTCAAATTGACAAGATTTAAAATGACCATAGGTGATTTAA
The DNA here is from genome assembly GCA_002080005.1 of Gigantidas platifrons. Taxonomy (NCBI): domain Eukaryota; kingdom Metazoa; phylum Mollusca; class Bivalvia; order Mytilida; family Modiolidae; genus Gigantidas; species Gigantidas platifrons. The sequence goes on along the minus strand of MJUT01009315.1, from coordinate 522,566 downwards.
TATACAAACTAAAATTATCTAGGACTATTTGAAAAATGTTACTTCTTGGTTGGACATATAGATACAATGATGCAAACAAAACCGAGTGCCACTAATGGAGCAAGCGACGGAAATGCTTTACCCTTCCGAAGCAACCGAGTTCACCTCCGGTTTCTATTGCGATTCGCCTTGCTCAATCTTTAGTATTATGTGTTATGCTTTGTAGATCATTGTGCGTCATGTTCCTTTTGATCAATGTATTTTCTCTCAGACTTACGGGTTATGATTACCCCTTAGGTATCTTGAAACTTTTCTAAGAGACCAACTATTTACATATTATCATGGCTATGTTATCATGTGAGCATGGAAAAAACCGCGCGAAAAAGAAATCTGATTATTATTATTTTAGACATGAAAAAGCTAATTTTTAAGCTTACGGAAATTTCTTATTACATTATCGTTGTCTTTACTTAATACGACGTAATTTTAATGATGTAAAAGTTACTTCAGATATAAACAGTGACTAAAACAAAATAAACGATGTAATATGTAGTTTAATGATGTAGAAGTTACTTCAGATATAAACAGTGACTAAAACAAAATAATACGATGTAATATGTAGTTTAATGATGTAAAAGTTACTTCAGATATAAACAGTGACTAAAACAAAATAATACGATGTAATATGTAGTTTAATGATGTAAAAGTTACTTCAGATATAAACAATGACTAAAACAAAATAATACGATGTAATATGTAGTTTAATGATGTAAAAGTTACTTCAGATATAAACAGTGACTAAAACAAAATAATACGATGTAATATGTAGTTTAATGATGTAAAAGTTACTTCAGATATAAACAGTGACTAAAACAAAATAATACGATGTTATATGTAGTTGAAAAGTTGTTTCAGGAACAGTGACTAAAACAAATGTAATACGATGTGATACGTAGTTGAAAAGTTGGTTCAGGAACAGTGACTAAAGCAAATGTAATACGATGTGATACTAGTTCAAAAGTTGCTTCAAATACAGTGACTAAAACACATCATACGTGGTTGAAATGTTGCTGTAGATACAACGACTCACGCAAATACAAAATAAAACCACCATGAAAAGATTATTTCCCTACGACCAACAGAATTCCAGACAAATAACTTCCAACGGCAGCAATAATACAAAACGCAAACGAAAAATTTAGGTAGTTTGCATTGAGACCATCTTGTTCTCTAAATACGATAGTTGCAATGAGTGCACATGTCCCTGAAAATATAAAAATGAAATATAGTATATATATTGACGTGAAGTAAGCATTGTATTACAAGTTACAAGTCTGATCTATCACCCTCTCAACTATATGTTATTTATATTATAATGTAAATATTACAATGCTGGTATTGGTATTACCGGTATTGCGGCCGGCTGCTTCATATTATCCGTTACCCGCTGAGCCATGTGTCAAAACAGAATGTTACCCTCGTCTTGTCCAATTAAATTACAGCTTACATACAATGTAATTGAAGTATAATAATACAAATTATAAGATGCCTGAAATACTGTTCAGTTGATGCTAAACAACAATAAATCAATTATTTTATTGGGAAGAAAATGGCAGCAATAAATACAAAACGCAAAAGAGAAATGTAGGTATTTTGCATAGACAGAAGCTTCTATTCCATATATGATAGTTCCAATGAGTGCGCATGTTCCTAAATATACAAAAATAAAAAAATATTATATACATTGACGTGAAATAAGCATTGTATTACATTTCAATAATTATAAGATGCCTGAAATACTGCTCACATGACGCTAAACAATAATAAATCAATTAGTTCATTGGAAAGAAAATGAATACACCGGTAGTAGCCCAGATGAATTAAGATACAGAATTGACTACAATAATCATAATTATATCATATATTTAGATTAAAATACCGGTGTTTTGTATATGCATTATCAATGGTTGTCCCAAGCCTATATCGTTTACCCTATATCGCATACCCTACATCGGACCCTAGACCTATATCGCATACCCTATATCGTATACCCACAAAATTTCATAAAATTTCAAAAATTTTCAATTTTTTTTCAAAATTTAAAAAAGATTCAAATTCTCAAAAAAGATTCAAAATTTTCATAAAATACATTTATTATCAAAGGCATGGTTGAAATATATGATATAATATTATTAATCTGATATCATTCTTAAAATTTGATTGGTAGATACCGAATCACATGATATACTGTATTGACAAAGGTTGCATTGTCAACGATTTTTGTGATACAGGAAATAGCAGATTGCACGATCATACAGCACGTTACAAAAAATAAACATAAATTTTCCCAAAATGTTTGTAATATAGAAAATAGCAGATTGCACGGTCATACAGCACGTTACAAAAAATAAACATAAATTTTCCGAAAATTCATAAAAAAAAATGCAGTGATATATGTTCTGAAATCAAAATATTTTTAATTCCTGCTAAATGTTCCTTATATTTGACAATAATGTGGATTAATAATATAGCAATTGTAGCTTTTGTATGAGGTCGATACGTGGTTTATATCGACCAACAAATGAATATCGACCTCGGACTACGTCCTCGGTCGATATACTTATGCTTGGTCGATATATCCACATATCGACCTCATATAAAAGCTATGATTGTACAATGAACATTACATGTCAAAATATGTATTGCATGCCGTATCAACCCTCGATCTATATCACCCCTCGGGACGGTGGCTCTTGGGGTGATATAGGGTTATCGGGTTAATACGGCATGTGATACAGATTTTGACATGTAATATTCAGCATTACTACATCAAGTAGATATACAAAAAAATGTACTTGGCTAAAACAAAATAAAACATTCCAGTCAAAGATAATTAAAGAAACATTTTAGCAAACGTGTAATGAAAATAAAACAGACATATAGAATTTAACACAGGGGAGTAAATGATAGGAAAGTCTCCGACACCCGAGTGTAAGATTCATCCTTTCTCGGCCGAAGCTTGCCGAGTCGGAGAACGATTGAAATCTTACCCAAGGGTGTCGGAGATTTCCCTATATTGTACTTTTTCCAGTGTTTGATTATATTTCTCGCTAAACACCTTTGTTTTATTTACATTCCCTCGAGCGTTTTCTAGCAAGCTGAAGTCAAATTAGGAGATAACTGCATTGTATTTTAAACTTTGTGGATGTAAGTCGTCAGTTTTACGGTCGCAAATTGAATTTACATAGCAACGCGTAAAACCATTATAGTGCAATACTGAACGTACACTTGAATATCTCTCGGTCTAAAAATCACACAAATTAAAATTCCGTGAAATGTTGTTGATAACTTTGGCACATAAACAACATAAGGTCATATGATTATGAAGACTTCCAGTTTCAATTTAGACCAGACCTTTTGTTTTTGGCTTCGTGTACACTCCAATTTTGATAAAATTTTAAACTAAAATCAGTTTGCAAGGTAGTGATTTTAATCATATTTGTTTATTGTTGTAAATGTGACATGTTCACGTTTTCAAGATGGTGGAACCTTTCAACTCAACCACTTAGTTACGACAAGTAGATTGATAATAATAAGTAGAATCGTAACCAATCAAATCCGACGATACAAACAAATTGTATTATAATATCAATTTATCGATATACATCCGTATATTGGCAGTATTTTAAATGTATTTCATAATAAAATACAATGTATCTTGTAAATATATTATAAATACTACAATAGGAATGAATACCTGTAAAAAAATATTTGACGTTGGTCAAAAGGAGGTAATTTCTTTCTAACAAGAAAGAGCACTCTATTATTTACTCAATGTAAGCAAACATTGACACGGTAAAAAGGGGTGATGAAAAGAGTCAAACCCCGTGAGGGGTGCAAGATCGTTAAATCGTTAACTAGCAGATAGTATACACTGTTTAATTTTAAAATACTTATGTAGTTGAATCGTGGCTTTACTGATGATACTAAGCTAAGTCTGAACCGTGGCGAAGAGCTATGATTATGAATTGATTTGTCCCGGTAAAAAGTGCATTATTTTTTATCTTGTCGTGTATAGTGAGTACAAGACATATAGAATCTAATACCGTGAGAGGTGCAAGATAGTAAAATCTGTGACACCCGAGGGTAAGATATAATTCGTATCGGACGAGGATTGTCCAGTCGAATGCAAATTTTAAAAGTATACCCGGGGTTGTCTCAGATTTATAAATCTTGCACCATTCACGGTGCTTGACCATTTTTCTCACCCCTTTCTAACTTGTGTTTACTTTGAAAAAATAGAGTGTTCTCCGTTGTTTGTAACTAGCGGAAATAAAATAAAATTTACCTCCCTTTGACCAACGTCAAATAACTTTTAGTATGTATCACTGTTGTAGTAGCATAAAGATACCGTTTATATATTTTATTATGAAATAATATGGACTTCTTTATCCAAGGGATGAGAAAAAAATATCTTCCACTCCTCAAAATAGGAACTGGCGTTTCGGACCACTTTGATAAAGTAGTCCGTTAATTTATGTGAAAACGATTTTTCTATCTTACCCAGGCTCCTGGGTAAGACAATCTACCCGCGCCTTTTTCCTGCCGCAAAATTGCTTTCCATTGTTGAAAACAAACATTGACACGATAGAAAGGGGTGAGAAAAAGAATGAAAGTTGCAAGATTGTTAAATCTGAGACACCATCGGGTAATATTTAAATCGTATCCGACTCGGACAAGACTCGTCCGATACAATTTAAATCTTGCATTCGAGTGTCACATATTTTAGTATCTTGCACTTCTCCCGGTGTTAGACCAAATATATATCTTTTTAGTGAGAAAATACAAACCTCCTATGAAACAACAGAAGACTCCGGCTGATCTTAATATTGGTTTGTCTTTGAATGCAAACATCTTTAAAGCAACAAGTACAACAGCAGCCAGCAACACAATAAAGCCAAGAGAAGCCATATTCCGGGTAGCTTTAAATGTATCTGTGCATCCATCATCTGAAGCAAAGATATAACAAAGGTAAAACAAATGTAATCGCATTGGTGATATAATGGTTAACGTATTCACCTCGAGTGTAGTAGATCGTGTGTTCGAGACTAATATAATCTAACACTGGTGACAGGTCAAGATCGAGAAATCTCAGACACCAAGGGTAATATTTCAATCGTTCTCTGACGAGGTTCGCCTTGACCTGTCATCGGTGTTTGATTATTTTTCTTACACAGACATCCCCGCAAATTTGTTTTTTAGTCTTGCGGTGAAATTCTGTTAGGGTGTGTGTTATTCGGTCACATATCATGAAATGAATATATTAGGCAATAAACAAGCATGTCACCTTTTTATAGAACAATTTGACTGGGTAAATCCATATAATTTTATTATCAGTCATTTGCCTGACCTACATTTGACTTGTGTTTACATGTACCATATTTACATGTTTGTGTATATTCGAAGACGACCGCATCACAGCCATCAATGAAATAATACGCACAATGTGAATGAAACACCAAATCACGAACGCTTCAAATTGTAATAATGTTTAAAATTAGATTTTCATGTCACAATAAATATAACAATAGTAAAGAAAACGTTTGCTTTTAAACGAACAAATTAACACCAACACTATTATTAGAAATATATGTCATTTCACTGTGACGTCAATAACTCGGACAGCTGATTCATTCCGTGAACAGGAAATCGATAAGTGCCAACTGTTCAAAAAATTACACAAATTAATAGTTTTAAAAGATTGATCAGACTTTGGCTAACGTTATATTTTGTAAAGCATATTTTATTTTAATCACATATGCAAACAATATTAACAAAGGATCACAACAAAGTTATAATATAACACTGAAAATTCTTGAAGCGACGATTACTTTTGGCGGGTAAAAGGGCGTGTAGCTTGTCTTACACGGGGGGTGTATGACCAAAAAATCTTTTCCCGTGAAAATTGAGAACTACTTTATCCACTGTGTAAGAAAAATATATCCAAAATGGACGAAGAGGATCACCATACGTTTAATGCACAAGATACAAATTTATTCGAACAATGGAACATTATTTACCAAAACAGCTAATGAGAATTCTAGATATCCAGTTTTTGGGTGTCATCTTATATATAATTTTTGACATATTTGTACATCCATTGAGGCAACCGAGGCAATTGCCTCGGTAAAAGAACTAGAAGCTAGGTTGGCTGAGCCTGTGTCGCTCACCATTCATTCTGCTTTGAGGCAACTTAATACAGAATCTTCCATAGGTGCTTCCCACCAAATTTCGGTTCATTTTGGCAAAGCAGTTTCAGAGAAGATGATTTTTAGAAATCGACCAATCTAAAACAGGAATTGCCTGTGGCAGCCATGTTTGTTCACGGATCAAAACGAAATGAGCAATATCTATAGAGGACCTTCCATAGATACTTCTTACCAAGTTTCATATCATTTGGCCAAGCGACTTTAGAGAAAAGTCTGTTTTAGAAATCGACCAATAAGAACAAAGAATTGCCTATGACGGCCATGTTTGTTAACGGATCAAAACGGAATGAGCAATTCCCATAGAGTACTTTCCATATAGTCTTCCTACCACGTTTCGGTCCAATTAGCCAAGCTGTTTCAGAGTAGAAAATCTTTAGAAAACGACCAATCAGAAACAAGAATTGCATGTGCCGGCCATGTTTATTAAGAGATCGGAACAAAATGAGCAAACTATATAGAGGACATTCCATAGATGCTTCCTACCAAGTTTCGGTTCATTTGACAAAGCAGTTTCAGAGGAGAAGATCTTTAGAAATCGACCAATCAGAAAGAAGAATTGCCTGTGGCAGCCATATTTGTTATCGGATCGGGACGAAATGAGCAATCTTTCTAGAGGACATCATATAGATGCATCCTACCAAATTTCGGTTCATTTGTCAAAGCGGTTTCAATGGAGAAGATGTTTTAGAAATCAACCAATCAGACACAAAATTGTCTGTGGCGGCCATGTTTTCAACGGATCGGTACGGAATGAGCAATCGTAACAAAGGACTTTCCATAGATGCTTTCTACCAAGTTTTGATTCATTTGGGCAAACAGTTTCAGAGGAAAAGATTCTAAAAAATCAGCCAATCAGAAACATGAATCGCCTGTTACGGCCATGTCTGTTAACCAATCGGAAGAAAATTAGTAATCTTAGTAGAGGACTTTCCATAGATGCTTCCTACCAAGTTTCGATTCATTTGGCCAAGCGGTTTCAGAGAAGAAGATTTTTTAAAATCGGCCGATCAGAAACAAGAATTGCCAATGGCGGTCATGTTTGTTAATGGATCGGGACGAAATGAGTAATCTTTATAGAGGACCTTCCATTGGTGCTTCCTACCAAGTTCCAGTTCCTTTGGCTAAGGGGTTTCAGAGGAGAAGATTAAAATGTGAAAAGTTTTAGGACGAAAGACGAGGGATGACGGACGCCAAGTGATAAACATATTTGGCACAGGTCATGACTGGGTAGAAACATTGACACCCGGGACTAATACGCTCCCGAAAGGAGCGTTAATGGTAGAAGTATGCACGGGTACTATGACACTTAAAAATGATCAACAATATGGCTGCCAAACCGGAAACAATTTAAAAGAAAAATTACGTGACCTAAACTAACCCGAATAATCCAGTCGTTATATTACGCTCCCGCTGGTCGCTACATTAACGCCTGGATGCATTCATTGATAAAATCCGTCAAACCGTAATAGTAAATCGCTATGACTTATGGGAATTACGACAAATTATTAATTTCGCGTATCATCACGACATATTTGTTAATTAAATCTTCGTGATCATCATGAATAAAACCTTGTATAACTTGTATATAAAGACTACCAAATAAGACAAACAAAACCAAAGCTGTATGCAATACACATAGTCCTATCACATAGTACCTCGTGTGGCGATATTTACTATTTCTTTTATTATCTGATATTTATTTTTTTTAAACATTTTTCCTATTTACTATTTATTGTTTTCTATTTGCTGCCCATTCCACATGAAATAAAACAAAATTTGAAAAATCCCATATGCCAACGTAAAATATGAACATGGAATGTGAAAATGTGAAGTCATACGTAATAAGACTAGCAATATACATATATATCCGGATAAATACAACCAAACGTGAAATAAAACTTAAATTAAGGATTTCTATACTATATTTAAATCCTTGCTTAAATGAATAATTACTATTTTTCAAATATCAATATTTATTTCAAAGTTGGACTGTAAATAAAAGCTTGAATTGAATTCACTCTTACAAGGACGTTTATAAGATATACGTCCTTGACTCTTATAATGATTTTTTAATTTAATTTTTTTTTAAAGATAAAAAAAAATGTATTTTATGATGATTGCTGAAAATTGTTTGTCATATTAGCTGTCAGGTGGTAATATACATGATGCATCCAATATACAGGAAGAGCCCATAATATGAACCTATCTATTTTGAGAAGCCATTCAATGAAAATAACAATATGACCATATTGTTACATAATAAGGATAAGAATTATTAGATAAGAAATTAAAATTTATAAAAGGCAAGTATGTTTTTCAGTGAAAATCAATTAACATGTTGAGTCACATTTCATTTATTTATCCTAACTTCGGTCAGTTATCAATTAAAAAGACAAAAATATATTTTTTTTAAATCTGGCTAATAAGTATTTATCTTAATAACGATGTAATTGGTATTTCTTAATAAATTGTATTAAAAATCATTTTATTTTATGAATTAATCAACTTTCTGTTTACATATTTATTTTCAATAAAATTTCTTTATTATTTCATCCAATTTTCCGTAATTTAACTTGTGCATATCCATATTTATACAATCTTATGTTAACAGCAAGTTACATGTGTCGACCCTATATATATATATATATACTATTATTATCCACAATAAATTCAGGTAAAAGAGATGAAATAATAAAGAAATTTTCTTGAAAATAAATATAGTACTCATAAAGGGGTGCCTTTGCTAACATTAATTAAAAAAAAATCACTTTTTGTCCGTGTACATGAAAGTGACAAAAACTTCAAAACTTCAAAAAATTATTACACGGTGTTTTATTTATTTATTTTTTTTAATTTGTGAATCGATGACAATTTAAATCATAAATATGCGAATCGCACCATCTTCGTCCATCTTTTTGAAATGTAGCTGCTAATGTACCGGATATGCCTATTGCGCATATTCATAAAACTACTACATTGCGATTGGTTCCCTGTGACAGGGAACAGCTGACGCATTCTTATTATTGGCTGCCTTCAAGCCCTCAGAAGGCGGAGAGAATCCGAGACGGAAAGGGCTTGAATTATTCGAGTTAGACCTAAACCGGAACTCTAGTCGATTTTTTTTTCAAATAAAGATGAAACAATGTTCGGTAGCGGATTCGAAAACTTCCTGAGTTTGGAGTTTTAGGTGGTGTTATTTTTAAGCTTGATATTTTGTAAACAGGAAGAACAATTATGTTCTTCGGGAGCGTTTCAGGTTGCACCTGCCTCATATTAGTCCACCAGCATAGGTATCGACACAGTGATATTAATAAAAACGTACATGTATATCGAATTTAGTGCCCACGACGTTTTCAGGAATAACATTCATAAGGTACGCTCACAGTCTAATGTTTGGAAAGCATAATCACTTAAAAGTCTTTGGGAACAAGTAAACCAAAAGATCTTAACGGGATTGCCAAAATCGGATGAGGTCAACTATGCCGGAGGTAGGATAAACTTAGTTTTAATAATATTTACATAATTTAAAAACTATATTTCAATAATAAATATTTATAATAGAGTGAGTGATTCAGTGATTGTTGTTTAACGCCAATTCAGCAATTTTTCAGCTATATGATGGCGAGAATAAGTTAATTTTCAATGGGATGATGATGAGGTCCTCTTTGTTCTAGACCAACACGTTGAGTTGGATTTTCATAATGCTAGCTCACTGAAACAACAGTCCGCGGGTAAACATGTCGCTCAACTCTGACACGTTATTCTGATTCCGAGCCGTCTTTGCTCTTTCTCCTGTGTGCTGCGTGCTAAGCACAGAAGAAACAAATCCCAAGTTCATAGTATTTGGTTTGACCCGACCGGGGCTCGAACCTACGATCTACCAAACTCGAGGCGAGGCACGCTAACCATTTCGCCACCGATGCGGTTAATATTTCAAATAAAATCACTAACATGGTATTATTAATATTTCGAATGAAACCATATCAGCCTCGAAACGCTGACTACTGGGCTCCAACCACTCACTTTAAAGGCATACAGTCTGTCAGAATTGAAATTTTGTTTACATTAAAAGTTGCCAATATTCGATGTTTTATACTAATTGCAGTTGAAATTTTTCATAATATCATATGTAAATAGCCTAGAACGAAGGAAATACGTCACTGTTTTATTTTCTTGAATCCAGTAAAGAATCCAATGTTTACCCGCGCAATATTCATACGACCTGACAGTGAACTCATTCCGGAAATCGTTTGCGCATGTGCTAGCTTGTTTGTTGATGAAGAAAACACATGGCACAAATCGAATCGTGAAATTGAACAAAAACATTGACGGATTCTATATGAAAATGACACAAAAAGGAGGATACAGCAAGCTTTGCGTAAAAATTAACAAAAGATGTTATATCGACCTACTCCATTTTTCAACACGTAAGCATAATTTAGTATCTTTTTTCGGCCGCAACATATTTTAACAGTAGAATTGCATCGTAGTTTTTTACATACCGGTATACGGTAGAACTTCGCTCACTCGAACTCGAAGGGACTGTCAAAATCTGTTCGAGCTATCGGAAGTTCGAGCCACCGAGGTCCCGTAATTTTAGAGAGAAAACAATCCTGTTCTGACCCGGGGCAGTTTCATTACGCTATGATAACTGATGTACAGTAAAGGTAAAAGGTAAAAGGTGAAAGGTAAAATATATTTAGGTTTAAAAATTTCAACATCATACACAAGTGTTTAATAATTTCTCGTTAATTTAAAAATAAAACATAAAACTGCCATCATTAACAGAAACTTCAATCCAGTCATTGTAACTGCTGAGAACCTTCTCACCAAGGATAGCCCATGAAAGCCATTCAGCTTATTTCCAATGGGGTCCTTTACAAGTAACAGCTTAAAGTTCAAGTGGATATTAAAAGATCAACATGATCGGGTAGAGGGATCACTTAATTTTAAAATAAGTACATTATCTATGAATATATATATATATAATTGTCATTATTATGATATGACACGTCTTTCTCGTTCTTCACTGGTATGTATCAGGTGGCTCTTCACTTCTTTTTTAAATCTTTGCAAATCATTGATGGATTTGATCGAATCGGGTAGAGAATGCCAATTCCAGTAAAATGGGCCTTTCTCGTAAAACAAATTTAATCCTTTAGAAAGTTCTCAAAGACTACGGCTTCTGAATACCTCTTTGGTATCTTCAAACGTACCTTAGAAACTTTTTTTTTTCAATTTGTTCGCGATCTATTTTATAAACAGGAAATATGAGGTCGGGTATTAACACTTGGATCGATATCTGTATTATGCTTGATAATTCGGATATATATTTTTAATGACCAATTTTAAAATTTTAGCCATTTTCTTTTTTTTTCAATTTGAATTTAAAGCAATTATATTTGTTTCTTTTGATATTATATACACATATAAACTCAGGTTAATCGGAATTTCAGTANTTGGTATTTAGATGAACCCTGAGAGACCAGAAAGTTTGATATTATTCGATCACAGCAACTATAAAAATTAAAAAAAAACACTCTCAATAATAATAATTCATGTAATAACAATTTTAAATATTGTTTTAATAAACTTTATTACGTATACGGTTGTAAACATTTGATTGCTTTACTTATTGTCGAGTGTAGGCTCGGCTTGGTACAATCAGCGACACGAGTCTAGGGTTCAATAATCGTTCTTTATTAATCGTAATTAATGGTAAATAAAGTCACAGCTGAATTTAATGACTAATTAAGACAAATGATGACAAGTTTATCCCTCTACCTGTAATTGTTAAGTAAACAATGATCTGTTGGTATTCTGACATTTATCACACCTTGCAGTAAGCACATTCAACCGTACATCTGTCAATTAATGATAGCTTGGATTATGATAATTTAAATAGGTGCTCATTACATTCGGTTTACATCTTTATGAAAAATGTACAAACCAAATGTATTCCTTATTTACCTGGTAAATTTTCAAAACTGTGCAGCAATGAAAAAAAAAATCTCAATGGTTTCAAAGCATGTAGTTACCTTATCCAAATATAGTTATACCCTTAGCTAACTGGACAATATGTATGCTTCCACAATAGAGTATAAAAAGTTTGTTTTTATAAATTTAATGCGAAAAAGTGGGGATCAATTAGTTTTGCCACCCTCAACTTTTGGCGGATATTAGTAAATGTTATTCCTCACTTCTGACTCGGTATAAAATATTCATATCTGCCAATCCATGTTAAAACTCAAAACACATTCTAGCTTCCATGATGTATTTCTTAAACTAAATCGGTATAATTAAATCAACATTGGGTTTTATAATATAACGTTCAAAGTTAAATTATTTTCCATTTTGGAGCTAAAAACTCAGTTTCATTTTTATTATAATATACATGTAGCAACAATACGCCGTCAGAGCAATGATAAATAGCAATCAATATATATAGATATATACATAGTTTTAAAGACATATTTAATTTTGGAGTCAAAAACTCAGTTTCTTCTTTACAATTTCATATGTGAATATTAGCATGTTTTTATCAACTTAGCTGTGAATGTGCACAAAATTGTGAAAAATAAGTTATATCAGTCTCAAATATATTAGAAAATCTTCCTTGTTTTCAACAATAAACCAGGAAATGTGTTTTCCGTTTTAATAGTAAAACATACTTGACAATAGACACTCATAATTGATGATATCATATTGTATTTTATGACAATTGTATTTTATATTGAAGTGTATTTATCAAGCTAGTAGATTGATGAATCATGTATATGTATGTAAGCACATTCAACCGTAATCTGTCAATTAAATTGCGATGTTCGAGTTTGACATGGTAAAACTCGTGATTTTATAATTGACGGGACCATTTATTGAGTTCGACTGTTCGAGGTATCAGTGTTCGAGCGAAAGAGATTTTTTTTACAGATACATTAAAATAATATTTGCAAAAGGGCGTTGTTCGATCGAGATTATCTTTCCTTTAGCGATGAACATTGTGTCCTGGATTTAACCCAGTACTTCCCAGAAAGAATTGATGCTTTTTCGTAACATGAATTGGTTTAAATGTGTGGGAACGTGATGAAAACATATTTATAAATGAACGTATGAGTAAATGGCAAATCAAATAAAGTAAGAGAAAGTGAAAACGTATTATGAAAGTGCAGTAGAAATGGAAGGAAAAATCAAAATTAAAAGCACATAACTTTTTTCCCTTTAACTACAATACAAGTTTACCCCGAACTACCATACGATCGCTGCCATGACCACCTTTTTGGACATGAAAATCGTTATCTTTCTTTAATTTCCACTAAAGTTTTTCGTTGAACAGTGCCAGCTTATTCATTTCTTCCATCAGTTATAGACTATGATCTGTCCAGTATTATATCTGAGTTTTACTCTAATTTCTATACATACCACAGCTTAATTGTTCACATTTAGTTCTGCCTGAATAGGAATAACACCATTCCCACAGTCCTGCATATGACTTGTTGTCACCGATAGAAATATATACCCAATACGGTGTTGCAAAGCCAATCAACTGAAATAGGAACGACACTACAGTTAATATGAATCCTCCAATTGATGCAGTTGAAGCTTCTCCGAAAATAGCCATTTTGATTCTACAATATTACGAGTACGCTTTAGCTTCTATTACAACTAATGAAACATCTCACCGTCACCCTTTTATTTAAACAGTGAGATGAGGCACAAAGTATAGCATAAGGAGGGTTCGACCAATAACATACGTGTATATTTAATCATTTTTGAAATGGATATTTTGTTGTGAAATACTTCAATATAGCGACAAAAATATAAGGAAGACAAATTCTATTTTTGAGCATTATCCATGATTGTGAAATTTGTGAATTTCCAAATATTTCTCTTCCAAGCTAGACCTCTTTCTTAATAAAAACGTGGATATTGAATTTAGTGCGCACGATTCGTCTCTCGAATAAATGTCACCAGGTACACTCATGATCAAAAGATTGGAAAGACAAATAATTTAAAAGACTTTGGAAAAAAGTAAACCAAAGGGTCTAAACAGGATAGTCAAAATCAGCTAAGGTCTCCTATGTCAAAGGGAGGAGAACAAGAAAACCGAAGTGCCTAACCTGTATAGCTAAAATCTGCTGACGTCATCTATGTCTGAGGGAGGAGAACAAAAAAACCAAAGGGTCTAAACAGGATAGTCAAAATCAGCTAATGTCACCTATGTCTGAGGGTGGAGAACAAGAAAACCAAAGGGTCTAAACATGATAGTCAAAATCAGCTAAGGTCTCCTATGTCTGAGGGAAGAGAACCAGTAAACCAAAGTGCCTAAACTGTATAGCCAAAATCAGCTAAGGTCTCCTATGTCTAAAGGAGGAGAACAAGTAAACCAAAGTGCCTAAACAGTATAGTCAACATCAGCTAAGGTCTCCTATGTCTGCAGGAGGAGAACAAGAAAACCAAAGGGCCTAAGCAGGATAGTCAAAATCAGCTAAGATCACCTATGTCTGAGGGGGAGAACAAGTAAACCAAAGGGCCAAAAGAAGATAATCAAACTCAGCTAAGATCGTCTATCTCTAAGGGAGGAGAACATGTAAACCAAATTACCTAAACAGGATAGTCAACATCAGCTAAGGTCGTCGATCTCTGAGGGAGGAGAACAAGTAAACCAAAGGGTCAAAAGAAGATAGTCAAACTCAGCTAAGGTCGTCTATCTCTGAGGGAGGAGAACATGTAAACCAAATGGCCTAAACAGGATAGTCAACATCAGCTAAGGTCGTCTATCTCTGAGGGAGGAGAACAAGTAAACAAAAGGGCCTAAACAGGATAGTCAAAATAAGCTAAGGTCGTCTATCTCCGAAGGAGAAGAACAAGTAATCCAAAGGGCCTAAGCAGGATAGTCAAAATCAGCTAAGATCACCTATGGCTGAGGGGGAGAACAAGTAAACGAAAGGGCCAAAAGAAGATAATCAAACTCAGCTAAGGTCGTCTATCTCTGAGGGAGGAGAACAAGTAAACCAGAGGGCCTAAACAGGATAGTCAAAATCAGCTAAGGTCGTCTATCTCCGAGGGAGAAGAACAAGTAATCCAAAGGGCCTAAGCAGTATAGTCAAAATCAGCTAGGGTCTTCTATGTCTGCGAGAGGATAACAAGAAAACCAAAGGGCCTAAACGGCATAGTCAAAATCTACTGAAGTCATCCATGTCTGAGGGGGAGAACAAGTAAGCCAAAGGGCCTAAACAGGATAGTCAATATCAATTAAGGTCAGCTATGTCTGAGGGAAGAGAGCAAGTAAACCAAAGGGCCTAAACAGGATAGTCAAAGTCAGCCAATGTCACCTATGTCTGAGGAGGAGAACAAGTAAATCAAAGGGCCTAAACAGGATAATCAAAATCAGCTAAGGTCTCCTATGTCTGAGGGAGGAGAACCTTAGTATTAGTAATAATTACATTATATAGGAACTGTAAATTTCAATAATCTAATAAGCCAAGTTTTAGCCGAAACACTGACTACTACGATTACAATACCCCCGGGGACTAATAGTCTACTAGCAGAGGTATCGACCCAGTAATGAAAACATAGAAACCGAAATAAGTGAGCATGACGCGTTTGGAATAACCTTCGTCAGGTACGCTCATAATCAAAAGTTTGGAATGTCAAGAACGCACCTTTAAGGAGGAAGAATAAAGACTGGATGGGTTGGAATTATGATAATGTGTCAGAGTGGAGTATCATTTTTCCCCGTGAACTGTTGTTTCAGGTCTATCCTTGATAACACCGACTGGCTATACTTTCAGAGAATTAAATGTTTTATCAGGTCAATGTATGGTGCAAAATTGCACGTTGATAACGTTATCGTTCAAATTTAATGTATTTCTATGACTATTAAAATGTTAAATGATTTTAAAATTACACATTCTTGATATCTAAGTAGTCCCACATTCCTGCTCGTTGATCATTGCCCTTAAATACCCACTTAAGCTATTATTTGTAAAGGATTCCATTGAAAATTAAATACGCTGCAAGGTTTTCATGGTAGGGGAGGATGAACCGGGGGGAGTTTTGTTCCCCTCCTACTTGTTTTGTCAAAAATTTAAGAAAAAGCTGAATT